>JANTQH010000040.1:0-267323 GCA_032988465.1 Onygenales sp. PD_10 | reverse complement strand
GAGGGTGGCAGACGGGGGGGCGGGGGGGGGGGGGGGGGAATTATGGGTGGAAGGGGGGGGGGTGGGGTAACTAGGGCTGTAGTTAGTTGTCGGTTTGTTTGTTCGTTCTATCTATATATCAGATGCGATGCGATTGCCTCTCCGTATACATACATAGCTAACTATTCCTGGCGATAGACGGATAGGTAAGTACATTAGGTAAAAGACACCGGTGAAATTTGTTTGTTTGTATGGGTGGTATTTATTAACTATGGATGTATGGGAATAAAGGGATAGGTGGGTGTAAAATAAAATATCTATAGAGGATATCTGGCTAGTTGGTTATATACATGATCTCGAGAGAGAAAAAGGGTGGGGCTGGGGGAAGAGGGAGGTTTCTTCTATACCTGAATGTAAAAAGGTGAGTAAATGGAAAATTATTCTGCAAAACGCCATGATGCTTTCTTTGGCCCGTGCCAGGATTTATGAAACGAAAAGAGAAAACGAGCAGATAAGACAAAAAAGGGGCTAGGTTTGAAAGAAATAGAATGAAATAAAAATGAAATAATAGATTTCATTATGGGTTATGGTTATGCCTTGCCGAATATCGACCCCGCAAACCACACGGCACCCAAACCACCCAGCACGGAGAGTCCCACGAGCTGATTGCGCCAGTTATTCGAGTCATCCATCTTCATGGCGCCGGGTTGTTTTCTCTGATACGCGGCTGTGTCGGTCGATTTATTATTCGATGCGGTCATATCCCCTTCTGCCGCGGACACGTGGGTCTGTGGTTCCTGTCGTTTCCACTCCTCAACCAACTTCGCAATCGCGACTAGATCCTCCCGCAGAGAGCCAGGGTCTGTACTGTTGATTCCGCCATTATCCCCCTCGATATCGACATTCTGCACGTTCCCGAAGAAATCCATCACGATGCGCTGTCGTCCCTCAAGCTCGCCGCCGGGGAATAGATCCCACCGCACACCTGGCTGCGAATGGATCTTCGCCTCATCATAGGAATCAAACAGGTCGCCAAGCGTTTGCTTGGAGTTCTGGTTCGTGACCTGGGTCTCGAGGAACTCGAGGATATAATACGTCCACCGGTCAATGACCGCAACGCCCACATCACTATCGGCATGGTGGGAGTAAGACGACTGATCCAGCGCGCTGGACCCCGTTGCGATGATGTTGGGCGAGTACAGGTGCGTATACATCGTATTTGCCTGGCAGGTATCGATCATGAAGAGCAGCTCATGGTAGCGCTTCTTCTCCCACATCTGGCCAAAGGCGTCCGCCAGGTCCCAGGCCCCGATTTCCTCCGAGTCTTGGAATTTCAGGAACTGGTCGCCGCCGTGGCCGGTCATGTAGACGAGCACGTTGCTGCCGGCGTCAGAACCGAGGCGCTTGCTGCGCGGCACGTCGTCGCTGAGCCGATCTGTCAGAAGGCGGATGAAGTTTTCCACGGTCACCTCGTAGCCGCGGTAGTCGACTTCAATGTTGTCGCCGTAGAGGTCTAGGGCGCGGTCAGCGTTGTTGTATACGGTGCCCGGGAAGGCGTTGCGCGGGTTGCAGGCCATGTCGTCGGGGAGCATGAGGATGATTTGCGAGTCCGGGATGCCGAGACGCTTGACGGTGCGGTAGAGGGAGAGGACATTGGCGAGGTGGCGGTAGTTGAACCAGAAGCGGGAGGTCGAGACGAGGACGGCCCAGTTGGAGGTGTGTTCTGCGGAGACGGGGGGGCAGGCGAGGAGGGAGAGGGAGAGGGAGAGCAGGGGGGTGAGGGCGGAGAGGAGGCGCATTGTGGCGGGTGGTGGACGGGGATGCGAAGAGAGCGGCGGTCAGCTCATGGAGACGCGACAGTCGAGGCGGTCTGCTACGCCTTTCTCCAGCAGAGGATTGGAGAGTCTGGAGAGTCTAGAAATTATCTGACGTCTGACGTGAGGCTCTGGAGATTGCCGTTTTAGGTGCGGATCGAGTGGATCGGGTAGAGCGGTTAGTCAGCCGCCGGAGTTGGTTAGCGGGTGGCCCAAGCTCTTGCCCACTGCGGGAAGCCCCAACCCTCCGCTGCCCAAAACGGCAATGGCGCTGGCTTTCCGCTTTGGGCCTGGTCTGCTGGCGTCGACTTCATCTCGGGCGCCAACTTCATTCTTGACATCTCGACATCTCGACATCTTGACATCTCTGGGTCTCTGTCTCTCTCTCCCCTCTCCTGTCCCTTCTCGTCCCCGCAGCCTCTCCAGACTACAGACGCTGTGCTCCAGCTGCATGCTGTGTCGTCCCCCGTTGCCAGCTGCCTGCACCGGCTTCCTGCAGCCCTGGTTAACTAGCCAGCCCGGCCAGCTCATCCATCCGTAGTTGGCATATTGCTGGACTGCATCTATTCACCTACATATCTGGTCGTCTCCTTTCCAGCAGTCTGCTTTGATCGAATCTACTGTTCAACCATCTAGATCTACACTTCTGCTGTGCTCTTTTGTGGCCCTCTTGCTCAAGGATCGAGGCACCCTTTCTCCGCGCCCGCCTCGTTACTGGCGGCTGCATCTGAATGGCTTCCGTCCCGATGTCTTCGTTAGTAAACGGCTTTGCCTCTTCTAGTGAAAAGAGACGACGAACACCGCCCATACTGCGTCTTCCGCCCGAGACTCTTAATGCCATATTTTCATATGTGAGCGTCCAGACCCTATATACTCCCGTGATACAAGGACTAACTAATAACCTATCTATCCAGGCCTCATCTGCGGACCTCGTCAACTTGGCCCTTGTCTCAAAAGCCTTCCACCACCTAGCTGCTGCCCAGCTCTACCGCTCTCTAAGCCATGTCTTTACTGAAGATGATACCCGGACCGGACACTTGGCTGTCGATCGTCTTGCCGGTATTCTAGATACCCTGACCACGAGTGACTATAACTATGCTACCTATATCAAAGAGATATCCCTGGATACCCTTCACGGCGGTGATGCCGGGGAGAGAGCCGCTCAAGAGTTCAAATATGAATATAGTTGTGGAAAGTTTCTAAACACGCTGTTTCTTGCAACTATAAAAAAGATTTCCGCCCTGGAGACTTTTCGGTAAGCAATTGTTGTGATATTTTTGACAAGCCTTCTACTGGCATGTGTCGTACATTCTAACGCAGCATAGGTGGAATGTCCGCGTAGAAATCAGCCCAGCTGTCTTCACAGCCTTGAGCAATTTTCCAAGTCTCCAGCACGCCCATGTTCGAATGCAGGCTGGCCCGTCGCTCCATTCAGCGGCAACGTCATCATCGTCCACCGGTCCCCCACCGCCGCCCCTCACAACTGTATCTATTCCGCCTCCCAGCACTTCTCACCACGCGCACCATCATCATCATCACCATCACCACCCGCCACCGCCCCCTCCTGGCTCAATGCCATCCTACATGGTTCACACTAAATCGGTATTTGGCGATGCCAGGCCTGTGAAACGCTTAGACGTCCACAAGACTACCCATTCACCCCGAAATTTCTCTCGGTTTTCAAATCTAAGGAGCTTGGCTGTCCTGGATATGGATACTCTCGAATACATCCCCGAGATTGCAGTATGCATTTCTTCGTCGGCTACTACCCTCAAAAATCTTAAATTGTCATTTTCAGAGACCCTGGCTCTCAAAGCCCGGAAAAAGACCGTAACAGATGTATCGGACACAGAAACTGCCCCTGACGATGATGATGAAGGGTTCCAAAATGATATTATGCCACTGTCGCCTCCAGTACCTCTCCCCCCCGGAATGTCACAATCGCTGTTTGGAAATACTACCACATCAAACAATGACGCTGATGTGCGTCGTGAGCGTGGTATTCAAGAAAAGACGCTCGCTCGAATTTTCGGTCTGGAAAAGGACACACCCGTGCAGAAAAGGCTCGAGCAGGTTGCGGAAGAGGCAATATCCGCTGCGGATAAGGAAATCCTGGCAGAACTAAGAACATCTTCGAAAGAGGATGTTGACCGACTGTTTGTGGAGAAACTCTACTCGGCTGTGCGCGACGTCAGTCAGAACAAGAGCAAGTATCCCAGTTCCTCCAAAGGCGCTAAGGCTCTTGAAAAAATCGAGAAAGCTGCCGCGAAATACCTTGAAAGAAATGAAAATGCGGATAGCTATCAAAAGGAGAAGAAGAAAAGCTTTCCTAGCCAAAAGCCCCCGGCCAAACTCCCACCACTGCCAAAGCCAGGTCCGGTTTTCAGCACCGGGTTAACCGCGCCAACGTTTGATTATTATGGCGATTCAACCCCTCCAGAGTTTCCTACGATGGTCTTCCCTAGCTCGTCTTCACACCATCCCTCCTCAGCTAAAAAATCGCATGCTTTCATGTCAAAACACACTCCAGTCACTTATACCGCGGCCTCTTCGTATATGCCCAAATATAATGGTACTGGTCCGCCACTAGGCACTTTCAAAGCAAAGCCGAACTCGGGCTGGAAGGCTTCCGGGAAAGCTGTCATCAACAATTCCTCATCCACGTCTGAAACGGGCGAAATGCCCCTAAATAATATTCAGCCTGCAAATCCGCAGGAGATGGAACAACCTGCTCCGCCGGCAGAAGAGAAAAAGTCAGATGATGAGTTTCTGGATGTGGTAGATATGGAACACCCAGAAGAAGCTAGTGATAGCGGTGAAGATCAGGAGTTCTTGGATCCTACTGAAAGCTCTACAGATGATGAAGTGCCATTCGCAGACTCAGGCGAAGAACCGGGTAGTGGGCGTTCAAATGGCCTTTTCTACGACATTGGAATTGACGCAGGCCCGTCCCATAAAGGTAAAGGGAAAGAACCGGCAAGGGATCCTAGCCCCATGGACATGACTCGGATAGAATCGCCGACCGAAAACTACGAAGACGAAGATGCGATTCAGGAGTATATTCGACTCCATCACGGAATTCCTCTGGAGTCTATATCCATCCATCTGATTCCAGTGAAACCATCCGTGCTCTGCCGGGCAATCAATATATGTTCATTGAGACATATATCTCTTCTCAACGTTGGGCCTCAACGTCCTTTCTGGGCAATGCTGTCCAAGCTCAACCAAACTACACCCCTTAAACTCACATCTATCCACACGGATAACGTCACTCCGGCGCTTTTGACTTTCTTGAATGGCTTACGCTGTGTGGAAGACCTCTTTATGGTTGAACGGAGTAGCCGTTCTAAAGTGGAACCTTTTGCCTCTAAGACCATGGTTGTCATCGAGGACATTAGGACGCTGGTTTTGATGAAGCATATGAAGCACCTGCGGAGACTGATGATTAGAAATGATGATGATAACAGCTGGACGCTAAACAAAGAGTCCGTCAAACTTCTCGCTCGACATGGTTCCCAACTAAAGGAGCTTGTTATTTCCTTGGGCTCGACTAATTTTGTAAGTTCTATCATCCGCAAACAGTTCCCCCTAGTTCATGACTGCGCACCAGGGCTCTTTGCCTACTAGTATCCCCCATAGAACACCTAGCCATGCTAACCAATCTTCAAATCAACAGCACTTGCTGATGCAACGCCTCAGCGGTATGCGCTCGCTTGAGGTGCTTCATATCCTGTTCCAGCAAACGGATTACTGTCCTAGTGTCCTTCGCGAAGTCAAATCATGTGCTATTGATAGCGTAATCCAGCGCCCGTCGCTGAGGGTAAAATATATTGCCGTCACCTATGGATCGAGCGGATCGGCAAACACTCACGTCTCAATGTTGACCCGGACTCCCCCTCTAAAGAAACCCTCAGCAGGGAAAGGCAAAGGAAAAGCGGTGGAAAATTTGGACTCCCCTGCCCCTGGGTCTGCTGGGAAACAGTGTCCGTGGCCGACAGATGACAGTGATGATGATGGATTTGACTTTGATAGAGAAGGGCGAGTTGTGGTATCCGAGGGAATAAAGATTCGGGATGTCGTGGATATCAAAATCTGGCAGAAGGAGATTTGGGATTTGAGGCTGTGATTTGCAATATTAGGTGGATTTCGATTTCGTGTCTCCTCTGTCGGTTTGTATTCCTCTTTTCCAACATCTGGAATACCCACTGCTTACCCCACTCGATATCGACCACCCTTATTACACAATTCCGCTAGACGTATCTGTGTTAGCTCGGCCATTTACCTAATTACTGCCTCTGTGATATCCTCTCTGTTATCCTGCAGCAGTTTACCACACCTCGGGTTCGAGATTCCAGAATAAAAGAGAATATTCCAACGACATCATCAAGCAGTTAGCTGCGTTGAGTGACGTCCCCCTTCCAATTCTTTTATATCTCCATTCCTGTGTTCTTCTGATGGTAGATGCTGGTATCAACTCATCTCCAGGTTGGTACGATGCTACTATTAGATAGTAGGGGTCCAGACATTACAAACTTGAAATGGAGCTCACGATATGGTTAAGATAGAGAAATACACTTATATTCCTACCATAAAGTGCCTACTTTAGATTTGAGTCCTGTGTTTATATATTCGTGAAGAAATAAGTACTAGCTATGAACTTTTCGCTGGCCCTTTTCGGACTCTGAAGTTAGGGCTCGGAGCGCGGAGACGGATTATTATTTACCCTGCCCGCTGCTTACGTGATCGCTGCTGTTGCCTCGAGGCTTATCGATAAAAGTGACTCGACTCATCCCGCCGGGACCAAGAAAATATTTCCTTTCTCCAACCTTTCTACCGGTCATCCCAGCCAGAAGAAAGAATCCCGCTCTACTGATATCCCCGCCAGAACAAATATCACAAACCCAACCATGGCGGGAAAGAAAGGAGGCGAAAACACAAAAAAGGCGGCGGGTAACGCGAGGGTAGACACCCCCCTTTTGCCCCGCTCTACATTTTAGAACGCAGGGTACTAACAGAGAGCACCTGGTTATGCAGAAAGCAGAGGCCGCAGCACAAAAGCAAGCGACGGTGAATGCCAAAAAGGCCCAGGAGGAAGATCGCGAGTGGTCCAAGGGGGCCAAGTCGAGTGCGAAGAAGTATGTTTGGTCCATACGCTCACCCGTAGATACCTACCTCTCGCAACACCCATAACACATAACTAACAATCCACTTTTACAAAAAAAACAGAGAAGACGCCGAATCCAAAAAAGCCGAAGCCGCACGTAAAAAGGCCGAGCGTGAAGCCCTCCTCGCCGCCGAGGAAGCCTCCCAACCCTCCAAACCCCGCGGCGCAGGCGCCAAATCCGCCTCCAAGAAAAACACAAACACTCCAAGCCGCGGCACCCTCGACCTCTCACAACTCGACGCCGCCGCACCCAACAAAAACACATCCCTAAACGCCACCGGCATCGACAACGCCCTCGACGCCCTCTCCCTAACGACCTCCTCCGACGCGACCAAGATCGACCGCCACCCGGAGCGCAGGTTCAAGGCCGCCTATGCGGCGTTTGAGGCAAGAAGGTTACCCGAGGTTGAGGCTGAGCAGCCTGGGTTGAGGAGGCAGCAGCGCATTGAGCTGGTGAGGAAGGAGTTTGAGAAGAGTGAGGAGAATCCGTTTAATCGGGTGAATGTGGCGTTTGATGCGTCGAGGGAGGAGGTGGCGGCGTTGAGGGTCGCGGAGAGGGAGAAGATTGAGAAGAGGTTGGGGGGGAGGTGAGTGGATTGTCTTTTTGAGGGGGAAGGGCGGGGGGTTGGTCCTTTTTTGGATTGGATTGGATTGGATTGGGAATTTTTTTTTTTTTGGTTTTTTTGGTTTTTGATAGCGGGGTTTTTTGTTATTGCGGGTGTGTAGACTTTCTAAGTGGGTTGAGTGGGTGAGTGGGTGAGAGGTTAAAGAATGGGTTATGGTTTTTCATACTAGTAGTCATGCCTATGGGTAGTGAGACTGATACCTATGATTATTGTTGAGAGCGTGGTTATTGGTTTTGTGGTTACGAAAATAGACGGCTTCACGACTCCTTCTTGTTTCCTTCGTTTTTGTTTTTCCCCTCTCTCAGGGAATTGGTGATTTCGATATCACGATACGGAACATGAATTAATGGCCTGGGTATATTGATTTATTTCTTTACAAAAGGAGAAGAAAAAGAATGAATCTGGCAAAATGATCACACCTTAGCTTTTATCAATCTCCCCCAAACGTTCTAGAAGCATGTCATTATCACACCCAGCGTTACTGTGCCAAGTTGGACGTTTTCCAAAAACTAGGAGGACAACTTTCTCGTCCTATAGATAGATATATGGTTTCCCGCCCTTCTATTAGACTTAACCAAGATATCGTCTAGTATACATAGCCAGACCTCTCCAATGCACTGATTATATTATTTTATGTAAGCGATGTACAAAATCTGTAGGTAGCATATAGTAGGGCCATTGGACTGTACAATGAATGAAATAAACAAGGAGAGCCAAACACACTAAAGGGGCGGGAAAAAGAGAGAGAGAAGGCAGACGGTAGCAGCGGAATATAAATACAATAAGATGGCTGCGCGCGTATGTATGGGATGGGGTATATTATGCGGTATATATATAGATGCTGTAAGTTGTGTGATGGAAAGGGAAAAAAAAATAGCAGAATAAAAAAAGGGTTCCCATCCCCTGACTCGAACCCAAGCAGGTGCAAAAAAGCGAAGCAGACGGATGTCTGAGTAACTAAAATCGCTGCTTCAGACATGCTGACGCTAAATTTGTGTTAACCCTTGAGGCACTTAGCTTACTTCGCTGAGGGAGAGAGGGGATTTATGGGATTTATTGGCTTGGTTGGTGGGAGTCAGCGCTGCTGCCTGTCCAGGCAGGCGCGTGGTTTAGTTGGCTTGGCACGGGTCACGGCGGTGTGGGGAAATATACTAGTAGGTACGAGGCATGGCGTTTGATTTTAATACGTAAGGTGGGAATATGGAGGGCGTCGCGGCATTGGTTAGGAAAGGGGCATGCTGTAGATATCCGAATTACTATAGAAGGATTGCATGGGTTAGCTGTCGGTCATAAAATGGGGGAATGGGTGGCCGGGGGAATGAAAAGTCGGTGCGTTTAAAACGGTTTTCACGCCCGAAAAACGGGAGAAAAGCGTTCGAGTTGCCGAGAAGAAGAAGAAAATCCTGGGAAATTAGAATGCACTCACAACTTCCCAAACTCATGCCTCCCCCTAGCATCCCGTCGAACCCAAACACTAACACTGCGAGACACAACACCAAACGTGCCATATCCACGGCGATCGATCTTCACTGCTGATCCGCAAAGGCCATAAACCTCCGTCCACGCGCTGCCCGCGTGCTCTTTGCCGACGTACATCCGCTTGGTGGCTGCCGGGCCGTTGCTGAGGATGCAAGCTAGGCCGTCGGGGTGGGCGGAGTCGCCGTGGCGCACGAATCCTGCATAGATAGATGCAATGTGAGTATGGCTGGCAGGATGTCGTTGCTGCGACTATGGAATATGTATGTATTGTTATCTGGAAGGTAACGTACCTATGCAATTCCTTTTATCGAAATAATCTCGTTGTCGGCCGTATGCGTATAGTTTTCGTGCCAGGGCAAGATCTGCTAGTTTGTCATTGCATGATGGGGTTAGGATGCCTCGACATCCACCGGCCATGCCGTAAAGGTCGCCGTAGAAGAGGCAGGGGTATCCTTCTTTCCGGAGGAGGATTAGGGAGTAGGCGAGGGGTTTGAAGAAGTCTTCAATTGGTTCCTGGTTGTCGTTAGGATAAGGTCATGGAGCTTTGGATTGGATGGGTGGGGAGAAGGAAATTTACTTCGAGAGATTGGGATGGTTGCTGGGTGTTTGTCAGTTGAGTGTATTGCAAAATCGTTCAGAGGGGGAGAAAACTTACGGTATCATGGTTCATCACAAATGTCTACGCATATTTGGCGGTTAGTAAGGCTCAATAACAAAATCATTATTGAAAGAAGGCACCACAAACCACAGCATGCTTCCTCTCATACTTCACCAAACTGCCATCAAAAACCTTCCTAAGATCCGCCCCCTCCGACCTCGAGATTTCTGAAAACCGACGAACCAACGGCGCATCGAAAAGTGACACTAAATACTCCGTTTTCCCCAGATACTCCAATAATTCACGCACCTCCGCCTTCCAATACTCCGCGACGAAAAACCAATGTGGCCCAACCGTCTGCTTCGCATGGCCAATAAGCTCTTTCAGAAAGCCCACAGAGTAATGCTTGACAGCATCCAACCTAAGGCCTCCAAGAGGCAGCTGTCCTCCTATCCACTCGGCCCAGTTCTTGACATCTTCTCTCACTTCCTGGTTAGAGTAGTCTAAGTTTGAGAACATTAGGTAGTCATAGTTTCCGTTTTCTTTGCTAACATCGTGTGCCCAATCTTTTCCCGGGCCAACAAGTTTGTATATGCCCTTCTTGCGGGATTTTGCATCGTAGTCGACTCCAGTGAAATGAAACCAGTGGTATTTCATGGCACTGTATTTCCTTCCTCGACCGGGGAATGTATATCCCAGCCAACCATCGATCTCTTCTGGTTGCCCAATGGTCTTCCTTCGGTCTATATTTTTTCGCTCTCAGTATCAGCACCACCACTAAATACCCGCCTCTGCCGGCGTGGCGTCTGCTATAAAAATAAAAAACTTACCATCAGGCGCAACCTTCACTGCAACACACCTTTCCACCTCATCCGCAGCCGCCTTATGATTAAGCACAGCATCCCAAATAATGCTCATCTCCAACTCATTCGCCTTCTCCGCCAGCTCCTTTAGCTCCCCTTTCGTCCCCCACTTCGTGCCCCTAGACCCCTTTTGATCGAACTCGCCGATATCATACAAGTCGTAGATATCGTATCCATTACCAGAGGGACTCATGGCTTTACAGCCGGGTGGGATCCAGATGCTGGTTACGCCGATGGCCTTTAGGCTGGGAAGGGCTGCCAGCAGCCGTTTCCAGTGCCGTTGGTCATCTGGTACGTACCATTCGAAGCCCTGCAGCATGAGCGGGTTTTGGTCGGGGGGTTCGTCGAAGTTGTTGAAGTCTGCGCGGAGTGTTAGTCCATGTTCTGGTATGTGCGGCAACGGTGATGCGCTTTTGCATGTTTAAACATTGCATTTTTTGGTTCCAGTCTTGAGATTGGGGGGAAGTACAGTAAGAAGGAATCGCATATATAAGTTATTATGCATATACAGGATACCAGAAGCCTGTCATAAACAGGTGAAAACTCTCCACCAAAAAGGGAAACATAGACATAAACGTGAATAAGCATTGTTTTTTCGGAAAAAATGAAAATACCAACCATCAATATCAAGATATTCCACATCCCTCCTCCGAAACAGATAGTGATAAGCGGACGATATGAACGGCCCCATACTGTCAGGGCTAGACCGGGGCCTCCCAGCGGAGACAGTTCTTAGCTCAGGAAGGTCGAGTCTGGCAGGTATGAAGCTGCATCACACCTCGTCCCTATATTCAGTTCATCTTGATGGATGACAGAATTGAGATGTGAAATGGAGGATGCTGCCAGGGCCGTGGTGACGTGGAGATTTTCGGCCAGGTTAAAATTTAAGGGGTAACTTTTTTTCGGGCGATGTGGAGAGGAAGATAGCGCGCTAGTTTGATAAGTAGGCGGATTCTAATGGCAGAGTCAAGGAGAGTAAAGATAGTGTGATTTATATAACCAAGTAATAATAGATGAATCCAACAATGGTAGTGATAAGATGCATATGTACAGGTTTCTGCAGTGAGAAAGCAGTTTCAAGAAGTCCAAAGATGAGGCTGATAGTAGTTAGCGTTTTTAGAGTTTTCGGGTTGGTCAGATAAACCCTCGGTCTAGCCAGATTTGTCGCTAGCGCCTAGACGGCTTGGCATAAACTGTATCAAAAAGTCTGAGTTGACCGACAACATCTCATCTTTTCAAGCCGCGAGAAATTCAGAAATAGGGCGCATTATACTCATGATATCGCTATGTTGGAGGATGCAAACACAAGAAGTCCGTCCAGTCCACTGCTACATTAGCTGGAGACTTCACTAGCTAGTTATGCACTTCAATACCGAAAACACCTTCAATGGCTTCCTAGGCCCGAATAGACAATATATGCCCTGAGGTATGGCAGGTTGGACTCCCGAGTTATTGAGTGAAGCCTTTTGTGAAGGTGCGGATTGAATTTTCTTTTTTCTTTTTTTCTTCTGGTTTTTCTTTTTTCGTTGCTGATAGAATATAGATATGTCCAAAGCACTCCGGTATTTATCCCGCTGGCAGCTATGATGGGATGATGAAGCTCATTTTAGTAGCTCTGCTCTCTTATCTTTATGCTCTTTAGTTTCTTCTCGTTAAATGAAAAAGAGCAGGAATAATGTCCCGCTAGGGATGTTTTTTATAAACTACCAATCTCGGCACCCAAACTTGCGCCATTCGACATGCGAATTATTCACCTCCGTCGGATATTTCCATCACGGTACAACCAACCCCCTTTACTGTTTGCAAAAACAGCTTTGTGGAATATCAATAGAGTAAATGCCCACTCCCAAATGTGATTGGTAGAAGCCAACATAGACGACGGCCTAACCAGATACGTATTCTATCACTAATATAAGGACGTTCTGCTCTGCATATTTACTACATGCCAGTGGCTAGGAGTAGCAAAATTCCAAGATGTTAGTTTCCCAGCATTGTATCTTCAACACGTAGTGGCAATTCAGATGAATAACCTGGTGGGACACATGGTTAATGAATTCCTAATAATCTGGCCATAGCCAGCCAACTATTTTTAGTTTATTTCCAGCATTAAAAGAGAGCACCAGAAAACACTTCTGAAATAAAAGAAAGCAACGAATGTATTTTGTGAGAGTAAAGGTATCTAGAACTTGAGTGTTCTGTAAAATAAGAACTGTTTTAGTTTGTGTTAAATCCCCTGCCCGCCGCCATTCCCGCCATTGAAAACATCAAACTACTAGTAGTTACCAATCGCCCATTCAGAAGTCCATTGGACAAGTTACCTTCAACCCATAGCAAATAATCATCTTCATTTGATTTCCGCAGCTTTATCAACCCCTCCAATCACTGAAGAAATCCTACCCAGTCTCTGCAATTCTTCGTAGATCGGCGCTAGGTGATCTGAGTCTGCTTTTGTAACCTACGATTATTTAAATAGTAGTGTCAACAGACACAGAACACTTATTAGACACCGTCGGCCCGGTATTCCCCAAAACATTCCCTACGACTTGCTTAATGTTGAACCCGGGCCGCCTTGAGGCCCGCGCATAGATTTCAGACCTCGGATCGGGAACAGGTTAATAAGTATGCTTCCGGACCAAGAGCAGCTACTAGTAAATATGTATGCACGCGGGAGAGTAGGTTTAACTTAACAGTGTGTTGAATACTCTCCCACCCCATACCCCTGGCGTGAACCCCGCAGCGCACCATCCCTAAAATGGCACGGAATTTTTTCCTCCTTTTGCCGCCGCTTGAGTTTACTCGAGGTTTATTATCTGGGAAATTGCCATTGGCGGAGATCGTTCGATCATTCATTCATTCGGTGGGGGGGGGGGTAATTTTAGAGGCGGTTCCTAGATGAACTCGATTCCTAGATGATTCCATATGTCCGCTGTTACGAATATTCATGTTGTTTCTGCCAGGATTAGCTCCGCGAGCAAGGGGATTTCTGTCTATTCGATTTCTGCACCGGGCCGATCTCAGGCTCGAGTAGGGGTGTGAGTCTGTAGCTTGGGGATATAATAAGAAGCCATTCGTCCGATGAATGTCCTTCTCGGAGTAGACATACTTCAAGTATATTTTTATACAATGCTGAGCCGCTGCTCTTCGTCAATTAGTACTCCTTGGATTCGCTATTCCTAGTGGCGCCAACTTTCACTATATCTTCCTCGACCAGCTGTTCGTCATGGAACTTTGTTTGTTCATTATGTCTCTCATGGGTGCCGTGGCGGCGCAAGAACCAATTCGGTATCTCGGCAGAGTCAACCCAGCGACGAAGGAGCTGAGCTGGCCAGGCACCGGCGTCTCCTTCACGTTCACAGGAACATCGGCCACCATTGGCCTTGCGGCCGTGGAAGGGACAAACAGCGTTGACCTGATTATCGACAGCGACGAGCCAATTGTCATCCCGAACGTTGAGGGCACCGACATCTCCACCCCCTCCGGATTGCCGCAAGGGAACCACACCGTCGCCCTGCGCAAACGTTCCGGGCCTGATTTTGGCACCATCTCCATTGGTAATGTCACCACCGACGGCACCCTGGGCACGGATGTGGCCCCGACCCGTCAGATTGAGATAATCGGCGACTCAATAAGCGTCGGCTACGGGCTCGACGGCGTGAATCCCTGCACGAACACCGCCGCGCTCGAAAACAACCCAAAGACCTATGGTGCCCTGGCAGCGGAAGCGTTCAATGCAGACTACAGTGTCGTCGCCTGGAGCGGCAGGGGATTAACGCGCAACTATGTCAGCGGAATCCCTGACACCGTCCCTGTGATGCCGCAGCTGTACACGCGCTACGGCGCCAATGACGCTGACGACAGCTATACGTTCCCGGCGGAGTGGACGCCCGCTGTCGTGGTCATCAACCTCGGCACCAACGACTTCAGCTATGTTGGCTTTGACGAGTCCGGCCAGCCGTACAATGCTCGTGATCCGCTCGATCCTGCCACGTACACAGATGCCATGGTAGAGTTCGTCCAGAGCATTCAAGCACACTACCCGGATGCGGAATTCTTCCTGCTCACCTCCACCATGCTCAATGATGACTATCCCACGGCGGAAGATGCACAACATACCACCCAGACCGATGCTCTCAATGCTGCCATCACCCAGCTTGGCGCGAAGGCCCACCTCATTGACTGGCCTGCGCAGGGATCAGATGTGGGTTGCGATTATCATCCCAATGCGGCTACGCATGCGGCTGGGAGTGAGATCCTGGCGGAGGCTCTTGGTGAAGTGCTGGGATGGTAGAGATATTAATTTAGAAAATTGAAGAAAACTGTTGTTCAAAGAGCCAATAAAGCCTCCAACATCACATTGTCGTAATGCCGCCTCTAGCCCAAGCTCTGTAAATTCCTTCTTCCTGGCAAAACAACCACTGATAAACGGAGCGTATTTTAGTAACGGGTTGGTGGGTTGTTCTGTATTCCTTATATTGCAATCATGCTATCTGGGACTTTTGATTCTGACCCAAGGGTCCGGTATAGTGTCATTGTCCCAGATACAGACGAATTTTCAAATTAGGTGGCAGGAAGGAATGAATTTGGAGAAGCATCAAACACATAATATAATTTCAATTGACAACCTCTACCCCTCACGACTCTTACCCACATCCATCAACCGCTATAGAACGTGATGGGGTAGTTCAACCATGCACACTGAGCAAGATCAGGAAAATCGCCCGTTCGGGCTGGGTAGTCAAGGGATTTTGCAGGGCCGGTCTTGCCTGATATAGGTAGCCACGGTCCGCTTTCCTTAACGCCGTGGGTTGTCTAAGAGAAAATAAACCAGTCAGTAATGACGAATGAGGGCAAGGTACGGCATTTACTGATATAAAAGTTATGTGGAATGGGGAATAATGGCTCACATCTTCATACCCCCTGACGCGGAGATACAAATCTGACGGGTTGGGGTTTCCGGTCTTCACAAAACTGGCAAAATAACCTGTGATGAGCTGTGCTGCTTTGATGTCGCTCTCGTCGCGGACGGGGTCCAAGTTTCCATAGGTAAATACGAGTTCAGAACCGTGAAGGCGAAAGTATGGCTTGTTTGGATTGCCGTATGGGTAGCCTGGCTCGATAGGTCCGTTTGAGAGCCCACTCGCGCCCAGGTTATTTGGATCGTATCCACCATAGCCCCGATCGAATGTGTAATAATATGCTGATTTGAATACCTTGGAATGAGACCCGCTGTACACAATGGCTTCATCCACGCAGCGGAAGCCGACGTCCGTAATCACGCGCTGGCTAACGTTGAAGGCGTCTAGAGTCAAGTTTCCAGTGCTCCACATGGGGAAGAGATTGCTGTCAACGATGGACTTAGCAAGAGTCCTGTTGATTTCTAGGGCGGCAGTTATGAAGTCAACCTCTGAGGTAAAATCTCCCTGAGGCCATTGAAACGCCATTGTGCCGTCATCGGCCGTAGTGCCATAGATAACATTAACATGAGCTGTGCTGCCGTTACGGCTCACAACATTCAGTTCCTTGGAGTTAACAAAATGCCCGTCCTGGACGACAAACCTGGCGACATTGTCAAGATCGACGACAGTCTGGGCAGGTGTAGATTTGAGGCATTGGATCTGTTCACTCAGTTCCGTCTGATTACACCCCGCCTCGTGAAATATCTGTTGGCCTGCTATGGCGTAGGATTCCCCAACCGTGTAGTAAGAGCTGTATGGCGTGGAGTAAGCTGCGCCTGGGCCCATGCCAGCGCCACCCCCAAGGTTCGACTGTGCGATGGCACCGATAATGAGACTCTCCCGGATAACTGGCGGGGAGCCTAGCAATGCGTTGACAGACCCCGCACCAGCCGACTCCCCAATAATGGTAATCCTTTCCGGATCGCCGCCAAACAGAGCAATGTTCTTCCGGACCCAGCGGAGCGCCGTCACCTGATCGCCAATTCCAAAATTTCCCTTGATATCGGTACCGGGAATGGCCAGGAAGCCAAGCGTCGAGAGCCGATAATTGATGCTGACGCCGACTATGTCTTCACGAGACGCGAGATTGCCGGCGTCGAACCCAGAACCTCCGTTACCGCTTGTATAGGCTCCACCATGGATGGTAAGAAGCACTGGTCTCAATTTATCGTATCGGCCCGTCTTGGGAAGATAAGGGGTCTGAATGTTGAGAAACAAGCAGTCCTCACTAGTTGTCATGTCGTCGTCCTGGGGGCAATTTACACCATAGTTCTGGGCGTCGATTGTTTGATCGGGGTTGTCGTACACGGTTGAGTACTCAAAGCGTGACGGGGGGTTGGCGTATGGGATACCTAGGAAGCGGAATGATTTCAAGTTCCGGTATCCAACGTACGTGTTTCCGTCGCGCTTTGATCTAACACTGACTTTGTTGGAAATTGTGGCTGAAGAGGTGGATGTGCTGTTCGATTTGTTGGACTGGGTGCAGAGGACATTCAACCGCGGGTTCCCCGGCCCAAGAGGTTCAATATGCGGCTTGTGACTGAGCCCGAGAGGGGGGATAGAAAGCGTGCCATTGGCAACAAAGAACTTCGCATCAATACCGACCTGGCCTGAGAATTCAAGGTATCGTAGCTGATGAAGAAAATCCTCCGCATTCTCAGTGATAGTCTGGATGGGGAGGAGGGTCTCGTTGAGGCATCCACAAAGAGCAACACCCTCTTCACGGGTCGTCGGGTCGAGGAGGATAGCCCCGACATGGTTCTCGTCGTCGAGAGGGTTCAGATTGTTCTGGAAGAGGAACGTGAGGGACGTTTTATCGACGACTGATCGCGCCGCGGCAGGAGCTATAAGGAAAGCAGCAGCAGCAGCAGGGAGATGGCAGAGACGCATGTTTGCTCCAGGTATATCAAATGCCACAACTCCACAGCGACATTACATATGAGGGAAAATAAGACAGGAGACGACGCATTTTTTGCAGAGGCCAAGCATCATCCTTGTGAGCGGTGGCCATTGCATCGGACATGGGAGAATAGTAGCTTGCTATTCTCGTTTCCTCTAGACTCTGGTTAAATGGCACAGAGATCAACGGCGCTTCGTCCGTTGCGCAGAGCGGGCGTGAACGGCAACTCTCCGTTCGTGCTGTCCATGCTTCGAGCCGGATTGTCAAGCGAGAACAAGGGTCCCTATGCGCTAGTTAAGACCGGCCCTCTATCTCATTGTGGCCGGCTCTCGTCTTTAGCCGGAAGAAATGGGAATATCCCAGTCGATGTTGTCATTGTTGGTTCGGGAGAGGTTGGGGATAGAACGGTGTGCCGGTGGTGGAAAGGAAAAACTATTGTTCCGCTCCAATATCAAAATAATAGTCGAGAAGTGAAAAACCTATATTAACACTATCTATGCATATGGTACAGAAGGAAAAAGGCTCCAAACAGTACGGCTAGAAATCTATTCCCTCCAAAAATGCATGCGATAGAAAAAATTGAGTTTCCTCCCTCTAATATTTGAAGACATAAGAAAAATCAAAAGCCAAAATCCAAATCGTACATGCCAAAATCATAGAAAAAAACAAACAGGGGAAAAACAACTCGCAAAGGTCGACTGAAATGAAATGAAATGCGGGACATGGCTTTATCAGAGTAACCGCTTGTCTATGCGATAAATCTTTTTCATGTAAATGTCTTTTATACACATGGGAAAATATGTGTCGGAAGGACCCGGTTGGGTAGACGTGAATGAACGATCGATAGTGTGGGCCGAAACCGGTAATATTTCTATGGCTTTAACGTATCGAAAACGAGGGACATTAGAGGGGTATCAAGGGCGAGTTTATTTCAATTCGACACCCTGGGTGGCGTTAAGGACGCGCTTGATGTCACCTGTAATGAAATTAGCACATGTCTCGAAGCAGCACGTCGTAAAGAGGATTACATACCGTAGATACCGAATTGACCAGCAGTGATGGCACCGACGAGGAAGAGACGAGCACCGATACCACTGAAGCTGCCCTTGAGACCGAGCTCCTTGGCAATCTTGATCAAACGAGAGACAGTTCCTTCACCGGGAAGACCCTGGGTCTTGTTGATCTTGCTAAGCATGGTGTCGGCAGGTTGGGAAATGATAGCAGCAGCAAGACCAGCGACGAGACCAGAGCCCAAGTTGATACCAGTCTTAGTACCGTCGGAAAGAGTCTCCTTGTCGACTTGGGCGTAGATCGCCTCCGAAACTTTCTCGAAAACGACGAACTTGGCCATGGTGTAAGGAACCCTGCAGAAATTAGTATGGCTATGCTTCCAATGCAGCGATTGACTGGACAAAAACTCACTGTTTCAAAAGAATGGGACCGAAACCAGAGTAGAAAGCACCAACACCCTCATTCTTAAGGATCTTGCCGAAACCGCTCAACAGACCGCTAGCGAACTCAGGCTGGGACACAAGACGGATACGGGTAGCTTCCAGAGGGCAGAGGGCAATATCGGCGAAGAATTCAGCGGTAGCAGCGGAGGCGAGGTAGACAGCAGTGCGGTTCTTGGCGGCGGTCTCGTAGCCAAGGGTATCGATCCACTGCTTCTTGAAGAACTCGTAACCACCGAACTTGAAGGCACCCTGAAGGAAGTAACCGGCAGCCGTTGGGCCGAAACCAGTCATGAGAGCGGCGGCTCCCTCGTTCTGAACCACTTGTCTGAATCCTCCAATCATGCCTCTGTTGTAGGTGACGGGGTCAAGCTGGATCTTCGTCTTGACGCTATAGATATACTCATGTTAGCATGATGCTTTGTCCAGTAAACACGACAGTGGCCTGTGGCGGAGAAGCGGCGCAAAACGCCAGATATGCCGCCAACAAGACAATCGAAGGATAAAAGACTTACACGTCAACGGGTGTGAGAGCGCCATGGGTGACGGCACAGCAGACAGCGCCAGCAAAGGCGAATCGCGAGTACAGCTGGAGGCCGCTCATCTGGGGGCCCGACGGGGCGGGAGCGGCGGGCTTCTTCAGGCCATCGAGCTGGGTAGGGGCAGCAGCAGCCATTGTGAGGGACGTAGGGGCGGAAACAACAGAGGGCGCAAAGGAGGGGGAGTGGAGGTGGTGGAGGGGAGCGAGGCACAGAGGGAGGATGGTGGTTGGAGACTGGAGGTTCGAGGAAAAAAATGAAATGGAGATGCGCGGCTTAAAAGGCCAAATCCCGAAAACTTTTCGCGGCCAATGGCGAACAAGGCCGATGTTCCGAGAAATTCCCGTGGCGCGCTAGGCCGGATATGGCAAGGTGCCTGGATGCCAAGATGTCTAATTCGACGCCACTTTTGATATTGCGGTCGAAGTGTAGCAACATTTCACAGGGAATGGGGAACGAAAACAAGAATAAGTAACGGAGTCATTCCCGGGCTCCTCAGGTCGAGAGTTGCTTCATACTGCTTCTATCCTCCCCGCGGTTGAGAGAAAATGCGCCGATAACACCGCCACAACCTCCAACTCAGGCACCCGAACCTTCGTCCTCCCCTCCCGCACGGAATCTCCCACAAACCCGATCCATGGATTCCCGCATCTCCAAGTATCTCTCTGCCCGTTTTATATGGAGGGGTACATCCCTGGTGGTGGTGGTGGCAACTGGCGTAGATATTAGGCCAAACTTCAACCTTGCGCCAGTATCTCGGAGATGATGTCATCCACACGCTTCATTAACCTGCTTCATCTGAATAGGGGGGTAGCCTTTACAGCCGGGAAGAATTATTAGGTCCAGCGAAGCGCCACCATACTCGTATTGAGAATTGCCAGCCCTATTGTGTTTCTGACGAATAGAGCAAACTCCTGAACTGAATTGCAGTTATACACTCCCACCGTATCTAATAACATGCGGCTTTATATGTCCATGCAACTTCGGAAGGAAATGCCCATTAGCGCGGCAGGCACATCCTGGGGTATATCTAATAACAACAAATAAAGACCCGATCTATCATCCAAAACAGCCGACTCAATCCTCACACCAATCGATCCGTCCTTGTTGATCACAACATAGTCAACCTTCTCATCGCCTGTCATTCTGTCAGTATTACTCTTCTAGACAAAAGAACCGATATAAAAAGGCCATTATATGAGAAGCATACCAGTGAGATCCGCGAATCGGACCTGTGCCCCAGATACCCCATTGACTCCACCAGCAACCGTCCCCCAATCATCAAAGTTACGTGCGCTCGGGTCAGCTGCTAGGTTGCCAGTATTGTGGAAAGCGTTTGCTGCTCCCCCGTCATAAAGCACCAGGTAGTCCGCCAATCCATCTCCTAAGAGCCAAGTTAGTTTATCATCGCATGAACAATCTGGAAATGGGCCTCATACCATCAAGGTCCGCAAGACGGACTTTCGACCCAGGCACTCCATTGACGCCTTCGGCAAATACGCCAGGCAGAGGGCGCCAGCTCCGTTTGCTCGGGTCCTTGTTCAAGACACCCGTGTTGAGATACGCCTCGACGTCACCGCCGTTGTATAAAACGCAGAGATCTGCCTTTCCGTCGCCTATGGATTTCGTTAGATCTGAGAGGGCCTAGGTATCGTTATGCTATCTTCAGCAAGTTACCATTTACATCTGCAAACCGGATTTTGTCCCCAGTTACGCCGTTGAGTCCTGGGGCGATGGTGTGAGAAGGTTCCCAGTTTCGCTTACTACCATCTTTATTTAAATTTCCGGTATTTATATACCCGTCAACGCTTCCGGCATCCCATATGACGAGATAATCGGCTTTGCCATTACCTATGGGCGGTACGAAACTGGTTAGCGAGAGTCCCACTCACATTCTTCGACCAGAGGGCATTACGAACCATTAACATCTGCAAAGTGGACCTTATTTGGAGTGATGTCTCTGTTGTTCGGAGCTGCTAAGTTCGCAAGCGGTTTGAGGTTGTTTGCTCCTTTGTTCAGCCAAGCATCTACACTTCCATCGGATCGGACGACGATGTAATCATCCTTTCCATCGCCTATTCGCCATAGTATATTCCTTAGCAAAAGAATATCGACGAGAGCGGTCATGAATAACTTCGCAGTGAATTCTCCTTGTCCAGAGTTCCTGTCCCCTGATAAATGCCAATTTTAGGGGTCGAAGAATGCGCAACCACGAGATAGTCAGGGAAAGCGTCCTTGTTGAACTTCGCAAAGTGAACAGACCCCTAATCTCAGATACACCAGGAGCAATGGTAGTTGGGATTTCCCAATTTTCATCTCCAGCGCGCAGACAACTTTCTCGTTTTCCGGAGATAAGATACTGGCTCGTTTGATGCGTCTCGCTTCGCCTCCGACTCCGGATCCGTCAATTTGGTGCAGGCGCACACCCTATAGGGAGAGTAATATAAGTATTTTGCACCTCCAGGAGGGGGAAGGGGGTTGCATAATTACCATTCATCGTTCTCTGGTGTTACAAGACACTGGGCGAGTTCGTAACCCTGGGCAGGTTAGAATAATCGTTTAACGTTTGACGGGACACTACTTACTGAGCACTCGGCCCTACAATCATCCTCTGGCACGCAGCGGTCTTCAGTCCACTTATCAATAGCAGCTTTTCGGCATGCACACCTGCCATCGGTGCACTCAAAACCAAAGTCTATATCTGTCTGGTCGGTTGTCAGCTTGCCGCATATAGTCATGGACCAGGCTATGAAAACCCCATCTACAAGGCCGCCATACCTCACACCCCTGTGTACAGTCCTTTGCGGTTTTGCAATCTTGGTCGGGGTAGAATGGGACGAATCCAGCTGGCTTGTAGCATTTACACGCATGCCTGCAAGAGTTAGATCCGAGCGGGTTCGGGAAAGGGATGTGAACTTACGATTCAGGGGAACAGTAAAACGTTTTGTTATCCTGTAGGGGACCATTAGGAGGGGGTTCGCGTGTGTTCCGTGAAATTTTATTCAACTTACAGGGCATGCATCTAAACAGTCAGAAGTTTTCTCGCAATTCAATTTCTGGCATTTGCATTTTCCCCTGTGGTATACCATGTTAGTTGATTTTCCCTTTCTTTTTTTTAAAACTTCGCACCGCTGTACTTACGATTCGCATGAGGCTTTGGTCCCGTCCTATCAGATCGATCCTACGTGTTAGCAATATCGCCAGGCCGGAGGTTAAATTCAAAGAATCTAGCCACGCACCTCGCAGTAGCCGCCGCAGTCGCTTGTCTTCTTGCACGATTTCGGTTGCCCATCAGGGAATTCCTCCGGGCTGGCGAACACGACATGGTCCGCATAGCCGTCGCCATAAATATCCATCATCCGGACACGATTTCCAGGGACACCTTCCACCCCTGTTGCCATGGTGCCGTGGAAGTCGAGTTTGAACTTTCCATTGTTACGCTGTCACTGCGCCCCCATCGTACACGATCAGATAATCAGCGCGACCATCCCCATTGATGTCAGCATACTGGATCTTGTCTCCAGATACGCCATCGACCCCCTTAGCAATGACAACGGCTTCGTCGAAATTACGTTTTCCATCATCGTTGCCAACGTTTTTGGTGTTGATGGAGACTGTTGCGGCCCCGTCATCGGACTGGGCGATGTAGTCCGCATAGCCGTCTCCATCGATATCTGCGAATCGGACCTGGTCCCCAGACTGTCCGCGGATACCGCCAGCAAGGTCCTTGACTACGTGTACTGAAATTCCACTTTCGTCAAATATGGCTGCATGCACTGATCCATCTTGCTGGACCGCAAGATAGTCATCGCGGCCGTCCCCTGAAGTGGAATAATGAGCTCTATGATCAAGAGAAAGCCAACGAAGGTTATACGTACCATTGACATCTGCCCAGATGATCCACTTTCCCCAAGGAAGCTCCATCAAAGTCTCTAGTTCCTTTGTAATCTCATGTTTTCAACAACAGCAGTGTGACAGTGCCCCTTTTCTTCTAGTTGTTACCTTTATAAGCATTGGAACTACTATTTCTGAGCCTAACTCCCATCTGGACCTCAGGTTCAATGGGTTTCTTAATCCAGCCTTGGTTATTTGCCTCTTGGATCACATCATACCATTTATATGCTATATTTTCTAGTGCTGTTGGATTGTATACACAGCCAGAGTGTGGAGCATGTGGAGCGCAGTAGCGTCTACCTGCTCTTTGCCCATGGCGAGAGAAACGACGAAGGCTTCGGCTTCCCTCCAACGTCCTTGAAAGCAGCAGGTGGCTGCGATCTTCAGTTTGATCGAGGAATGTTCTTCGCCGGCCTTTTCATTCGCTTCGTCATTGAGGAGCTTGCGAAGAAATATTTCGGCCTTTCCATAGTCTCTTTGCTCCAAATTTTCCGAGGCCAACTGCTCGAACTTCTTTTTCAAGTCGGTTTCAATATCTGAGCCTGATCCGGACCATGAGGCGTCACTAATATGTTGGTTTTCTGTCGGCGCTGGGGCTGTCAACTTTGTCGGATTGGGGCATATCCCTATCGGCGGCGGTGTGGCTCGTGTTCTCTCGAGTCTATGGTCGGAGTTGTCCACGGTGCAAGTGCTCTCCTCACTAATCGGTTCGGTAATCCAGTTCTCAATATTCTGATACTGTTTGTTCATGGCTGAGTGTGTCTCCCATCCCACTGCCACCCCAAACTGTTGACCCTCCGGCAACAGTGCTGGCGGTTGGAACGGAATGTTTCCGCTGCAGATACTAACTGCTGAAGCGTTCCGCAGATGCGATCATCGTCGTGTCTGTTAACGGAAGAGTCGGTGATTGACTTCTGATTTTAAATCGTGATTTCAACTCAGCCAATTTGCAATTTGAGATTCTGAAGTCCATTCATGACTAGTTCTTGCGAGGATTGGCCGTGAATAAGAAGACACCTACGGCAAGTTCACCTTTTTTTTTCGCTGCAAACATGGAGGCCATACGCACACGTTTATCATTTGCAGCGCACTCTGCATCCCAGCTGTATGACTTTGCATCTGTTGTCTGAAGAGCTGAATATCATGCATCCTCATATTCAGCTTGATGAATCCCCGACCAAATCGGCTATCCTTTCGAAGGCTAGCAAGCTCCTTGTCTAGATTCGTTATCGTTTCTGGCAGTCCTCAATTGACGCCTTTACATTCACCGTAGCTCTCCATTTCGGTCCGACCGCACGAACGCGACTAGCGGAATTTTCGCCCAGGTTTTGCTTATCACATCTAGTACCCAAGACAAGCTAAGTACCTCATGGCATAACCCAGTGACAAGTCAACATGATGCATATCATCCACAAAGGTATCCCCTCATCCATTTATTTTGCCCTTTTTAGCACAGTATTGAAAGAAGCTCTGCTATTTGCTTTAGAGAGTCTCTAGCCACTAAAAGTGGAGTAAATTACAGCTTTTTGGCCTATGAACAGCCCAGAAAAAAAGGTGCTAAAAGGGCCAAAAAAAACAGACAAGAGGATAATCAATAAAATACAATAAAATACTGTTTTTTGGTACTATATAGTATAGACTAAATTAGTATGTTTTTAACCCACTTAGTATAGAATTAGTGAGAATTAAGGGAGACTATAGCTTAACTAGGAAAGATGGGCTCACTTTTAATAACAGAAAATCTATCTATAGAAATTAGACTCTCAGCTCTGATTTAATTGTAATTTTTGGAGTTCTTCCACTGATTCTTCAAGATCTGCATGTTTTAGCTCTGTTTGTAAAAATACTACTTCACTCTAGTATAATGAGGAATAAATAGAAACAGTTTTTTCACTGAATAAAGCCTTAGTAAATTAACATCAGATTTCTGCCCTCCTCTATCCTCTCATCTATTTTTTTTGGCCCTTTTAGTGCCTTTTTTTCTAGGCTGTTCATAGGCTAAAAAGCTGTAATTTACTCCACTTTCAGTAGCTAGAGACCCCCTAAAGTAAATAGCAGAGCTTCTTTTAATATTGTGCTAAAAAGGGCAAAATAAATGGACAAGAAGATATCAGCAAAATTATGTAGAATTATGCAAATATTTGCCAAGAAGTGTGTCTGGGAGAAACAAAAAGAAAGAACCAGTTTTATACTGAACAGGGCCTCAGGCTGGTCAGCTAGACTGAAGAATGACTCATAAAGAGGGAGAGGTTATATACCTTTACACAAGTGGAGACTAGACCAGCACTAATTTCTAATTTTGAGATAACTACTTCCCTTGTCAGTGATATGACATCAGCAAGAGAAATTGGGTGGAAGAGGGGCTGAGCCCCTGCCAAGAGTGCCACATATAGGGCTTTGAATTCTCATTCCTCCCAGGGCCCTGCCCTGTCCTGCGTCCCATTGAATCATACTGTATTCGCAAGTGTGGCTTGAATTATGGACGCCTCACCCTCCATGTTTGCCAGCCTATGTCTGTAAGGCTGAGGGGACTGGGGGTCAAGGGCTGTCTGATAGCTGTTTAGGTCTTAATTGAACTGCCTGGGATCTGGGTTGATGGTCTAAGGGAAGACTATCCATCCTGATATCTTATTTCACCCAATCAGAATGTAATATTGAGCTCAGCCCAACAAGGATAAAGATATTTGCATCCCCAGGAAATCAATACATTAATTGACCATGCTACTGAAACTTTTAGCTGGTTGAAGCACTAATAGCATATAGGTTGCACTGTAGCTGTGTAAGAGGGTTCAACATAGTTAGAGAAATTCATGAGGAGAAAGATGATTGATTCCTTTATCTAAGTTAGTAGATTTTACCACTATTTATAGCTACTAATATGTGATTGCCTGAGATAATGAAAATCTAAGATACCATATAAAATAGATATAGAAAATAATAGGGATGATCAGTTATTATCACTATTAAGAAGGAAACAATGAAAAGATCATTAATATAGAACTAAATGACTAAATAATAAAAGATTGGCCTCTTACAGTCTGCAGGTACTTGAGGTGTGTATTGTACTGCTTCTTATATATCTCCTCAGTAGATTATTAAGTAGAGTAGAGGTAATTTAATGGCAAAGAACTACCTTTTTTTGGTGTATTTATAAGGTAGAGTAGAGGTAATTTAATGGTGAAGAACTATCTTAATTTCATACTTATATTAATGAGATTAATGAGATAATGGAATTTCTTGTGAGTAACATAAGAAAGAGATTTAATGAAATTATCTGCAGGCATTTTCTTTATATCTATTCATTTAATAGATATTTAGCCCTATTAGACTTTCTATTGAAGTTAGTAATTATGAATGTTGATATGATGAAGCTTCATTATAATATAGAAAGCTTTATCCTTAAGTAGATATATAGTCTGGGTGTTGTCATTTTAAATGACTAATATGTATTCTAGGTTAAAATTAATTTATTTGAATAGATATTTCCACTAGTATGCCTCTTTAGCTGCAGTAGATAGAGCCAAAAGCTTTGCTTCAGTGAAAGATATTATAATAATCTATTACTTTGAGAACTTCTAGTTAATTGCTCCTTCAAAAAGAGTAAAAACTATTCCTTAAATATTCTAATAAGTAACTGAGTTATTAGTATAAGTAGCATCTATATAAATTTGAAATGCTAAGTCTGTATTATTAGCTTTAGAAGCATTATATTTAATGGTGAGATTCTGGGTTTGATATCTATAAGTAATAATATGATGTAGAAGATTATTATGTTGTGGTGAAGATTTAACTATATAATTAGCTAGAACTCTGATAGAGAAGGTGAGATCAGGCTGAGTTCCTATGGAAGAATAGATAATGAAGCTGATTTAGCATTAATAGCTGTAAATCTCTTAAGGAGTGGGAAAATCATTATAAGAATAGACTGATTTAGTAGGGGTAAGTGTATAATAGAGTTTGTAACACTTAATTCTGAATTTTACTGCTATTTTAGTTATATAACTGTCCTGATATAACCAGAGTTTTTGAGCTGTGCAATCATAAAGGACTTAAATTCTCAAAAACCACTTAACCTCTCTTATATCTTGAAGCTTGTAAGTGCTCATTAATTGAGCTGCAAAATCAATAAATATCAATTTATAATGTTGATAATATATAATGATGATATCATTTATATAGAAAAATACTATAAGACTAAGTTCTATAAAAAGATAAAATTTCTTAGAGATCTATATCAGGCCTAGCTTCAGCAGTGTCATTTTCAATTCATCATTCCAATGTAGGGGAGATTCAGAAAGTTCATATAGTACTTGAAAGAGAAGTAATATGTAGCTAGGAACTTTATATTTAGAAGATAGTTTGATATAGATTTTGTCAATAAGAATAGCATTGAAGAAGGTGTTAATAGTGTCATATTAGTATGTTTCTAGATCAAAAGCAACTGCTATTATCATAATAAAATGAAAAACTTTTAGTGCTAGTGTTGTAGATCTAGTCTTTACTTTTTCATTTTTTCATAGATCTCTATGAATAATAATATGAGCCTTGAATTTTTGAAGGATCCCATCTGTGTTAAATTTATATGTAAATACTCATATAAGTGGTAGAGGCTGATATTTAACCTTATATTTTAGAATCTTTTTTTAGCATCCTTTCTATTATAGGATGTTATATTTAATTTAAGTAATATATAACTAATTATTTTTGAATTTATAATGTAAAGCTTTCTTCCATCCATGAGGAGAAGAGGGAAGATTATCTTGATATAGAGAATAAAATGCAGGTTCATCTGATTAGGCTATAGCAAAAGTAGTATAAAATCCTGAGGAATGATCTATATGATTAAGAGTAGTGATGTAGCTGGTTTGCTCTGAATTTGATTTTCAAGTATAATATCCTGAGATTATGTGATCAGTTGATATATTACTGTGTATTTTCCTAGAAGAAGTAACTAGGGGCTTATTTGTAGAAGACAGGCCTAACTGAAGAGAATTAAGTAGTTAACCTAATAAATTATTAGTATTAGTATTAGTATCTATATTAAGTTAGCTGTTAGAATCATCTAATTGCTGAATTCTACTAGTTAGTATCAAAAATTCAGGGGAATCAGTAAATAGTATAGGAGTTAGTTCTAAAGTTAGTAATACTTGAGAAGATAAATCTAGTATTATTTTTGAAGTTATATCTACTATTTTGAGGTCAGATGTTAAGGTTTTGAAAGAGAGGTTGATTTTGACTTTATCTTCAGAACTCTTAAATTTCTGAATATTAAATCTGACACTTTTTGAAATGTCATTTAGTAGTAGTAAATCTACTGATATTAGAGATGTAAGTGAAAGATCCTTAGATAGATCATCTAGATTAAAATAGAAATCCTCATTGAATATAACATTCTAAATTATAATGATCTTTTACTCTTTTGAGAGCTAAATATGAAAAATATTATTTAATTTATAACTTATTAGGTGTCTGATTTTAGTGTGCAAGGCAAGTTTTTGAAACTTTAGAATGATTTTATCTAATATGTATGCCTAGCATCTATATGTGTGTAGATAACTGAGGTCAAAATCTATTAATTTATTAAGATAGAAGACTAGGGTCTATATTAGGATCTTTCATTTAAGTTATTAAACTGATGTTTAGTTAAGGAGATATATTATAGCCTTATATGCTTCAGGCCAGAGATCTTCAGGGAGATTTACAGTGATTTGAATTGTATGGCCTAGAGTAATAATCATATCCCCTAAGTATTTAGCTGTACTGTTAGATTTCAGTGTATGAGGAGATGAAGGATCAATATGAATGCCTTATATTTTGATCTTATTAAGAAAGATCTTTATAAGTGATGTTTCTCTATTTATATGAAGGGTTAAAACCTTTAAACTGTAGTGTTTTTCAACTTTATTAATAAATTTTTCTAGAAATGATTTGCAATGGTCTTTTGTAGGAAGTACTTTAACTCAATAAGTATGAGTAAGAGGATTATAGATGTAAGCTAGATAGTAATCTCTATTATAAACTAGAGATATATGAGTAAGATCAAAATGAATAACTTTGAATGGCTTTTCACCTCTATTCATTTGTTTTTGAGATATTTGGAGGTGGGATTTACCCAGTGCACAGGCTGTGCAGTCAGTAGTTTTTAGACTGTTAGTGAGATAGATTCCTGCCATGAATTTAGATAGATATTTGAGAGCTTCTGGGCTGAGATGATCAAGATGTTTATGTCATAGAGCTATTAAGACTGAGATGAAAAGTTAAGGGAGTATTTAGATAGTAAAGATGATATTATTTAGAGGATTATATTTAAAAATGAATTTTTCATAATAATATTATAATAGGAATTAAATATTACCTTTTTTATCAATTAGCCTGCAGTTCAATTCATCTATCCTTATATTTTATTAGTTAAATACTGGAGCTGCAGTGATATTTATGAAGAAGGTAAATATATAGATAATATCAAGTAATGTATATAATTTTTTACTGTAAGAAGTTTAGAAACATACTAAGATATTATTGTAGCTATGAATTAGAACTATAATATCTCTAGTCTGCATCTTTTTCTTGATAATGTAAAAATCCTGAAAATGTTAGTGATCATTATAAACATGCTGATTTACTCTATTATCATATATGAAGCTATTTCTGAGTGAGTAATTATCTATCTGAGAAAAATCACTACTAAGAATGACTAGAGTGGTTGCAAACATATCATTAAAAGCTTCACTTACATCTTTGGTGAATTTAGTTTTGAAAGTAATAGTAGCATTAGTATTATTTTTCAGAATTATTGAGGTTTTTAAATTTTTTTCCTTATCCTTTTTAGCCTTTACCACAGCCTTTTCCACTATCTTTTTGAGCTTCTTATTATTCTCCAACTCTTGCTTGAGCTTTTTCTCAATCTCTGATTTTAAAATGAAGGTTTTTAGATGGATCTCTAGATTGAGATAGAAGTATCTCATAACTCAATATTTTCTACTACATATATATGTTTATTGGGATTCTAATTGATTATCCCCTAAGTTTTACTGTGTATCTGATGGTTTTTCTACTTCTACTTTTATTCCATTGAATGTTATGAATGCTACAGCTGATGTTTGATTATAGGAATTTTTAGTACTATTAGTTTAGAGTTTATTATGAAATTACTCTATTAAATCATCTATAGAAATGAGATCTTTTCCTGCTTTTTTGCATTTAAGAACTCTGAATCTCTTAATTTAGCTTCAGTTAGTATTAATCTTACCTACTGTATTGAGAAATTTGAAGATAATAGAGTATTTACTCTTATAATTCTTAATGTTATATTTAATGATCCTTCTGTATGCTACCTGCTATTATTTTACCCAGTCAAAAGGATTTTCATTCTATAGACTGTGAGAAAGTTTAATATATTTATAGCTCAGTTCAACTTCTCTCTATTGACTGGTTAAAGCTTTTTCAGCTTTAAGAAGATAAATTATCTCATGAGGATTTATTATATCCTCTAGATATTACTGTACATTTTGAGATATATAATTAAGAATGTATGTTGATACTGCTTTCTCTGCTATTTTATACTCTTTATAATCTCTTTTTAATAAGGTATATTTATGCACAGCTAGATTCTAGTCTTCAGCTTTCATAGATACATCTCATTTGTATGGTTTTAGGCATTCCAGAGCTGGTTCAGGATCCTTATCTGTCATATACAGTTTGAAATTATTGGACTGAATGATATAATGTACATTATTGTACTAATTATCCCAATCTTTTGTATCATTAAGGATAATTTTGGTTGACATCTTGCTGTGGGAGGTTGACTGAAGAATGTTGTATAGAATCAGATATTTAGATAAAATACCTATGATATAGAGTAAAGAAAGTAGAAATGATGATAATCAATATGAATGAGAAGTCTAGCATGTTATGGAAGAGTCTGGGCTTATAAGTTATAACTGTAAGAGGGTTCAATATAGTTAGAGAAATCCATGAGGAGAAAGATGATTGATTCCTTTATCTAAGTTGGTAGATTTCACCACTATTTATAGCTACTGACATGTGATTGCCCAAGATAATGAAAATCTAAGATACCATATAAAATAGGTGTAGAAAACAATAGGGATGATCAGTTATTATCACTATTGAGAAGGAAACAATGAAAAGACCATTAATGCAGAACTGAATGACTGAATAATAGAGGATCAGCCTCTCACAGTCTGCAGGCACTTGGGGCGCGTACTGTACCGCTTCTCACAAGCTGAGATATCAGCGCCAGAATCAGGCAGCAGAGAAACCCATCTCAATATATAAGATGACAGAGGACCCAGTAGTTCCAGCCTCTCTCGATGGAGGAGGTCGCTTTACTTGCCAATTCCTGTTCACGAGCTCGTGATCGATCACCGTGAAGAAATCCATCGACTAGCATCGCCTGCCCAGTTATCTGACATGCCTCCCCTCTTCGGAAGCGGCCTGGGTCCGGAAAAGACGAACAAAGAACCACCCAACTATGACGAAGCCATGGCCTCGGCTCGAGCCATGGCTATTAACAACGAAGCCCCAGTCCATTCAATGGGTCGGGGTGTCAGATTGGCCATGATCTCTTTCGCCTGGACAGATCGTATCCGCCTCATCCAATTCCCCGAGCCGATAATACCACTTATCACCAGAGTTCTAGAGAAGCTTTGGCCCAAGGGTCTTCAGAAAGCCCAGCCATTCGAAGACAGCCTCGAGATCAAGCTACGCGGCAACCCTTTCCACCACGGGGCGGATGATGAGAAGATTGCCATTCGCGTCAGCCTCATGGGCATACTGGAATCATTGGCAAAAGAAGGATGGCACATTCTCCCAGGTGGGGGCCGGGTTACCCGTCTCGGAAATTATGCAGCTTTCGGTCAAAAAGGTATGTGGAGTTATGACGGCTTCAAATTTCTATGCCGCGAGCAGATACTTACATCTCTCAGATTCTTGGGTCTTCCGTTTACAAGAGCCTCGGGTAGCCTCCTGGCTATGTATCTCGTTCATGAATGCCGACGTCCTTCACTTGATCAACTCTTCAACCGAGCTGGCGACAGCCTTGATTTCTGCATTCGGCGACAGAGTCGAAAAATGCAATAAGGAACTCGTTTCCGGTGTGTTTGAACTCAAATTCAAAGAGCCGTATTGGGCAAAGCCAAGCCCAAAAGGCATGGTGCAGAGTCGAGTGATTGTTTTGGCTCTGATGCAGTGTTTAGAGGAGCAGGGATACACGATGTGTACCAGCATAGACCTGGACTCGGGGATTGGAGGTATCGCCTGTCATAGTACAGGAGAAGTCTGGTTTTGGTATCGTTGATGGCCACAAATTAAACTGAACTCATAGTTTCATATAAACAATTCTGTTGGCGCGGCTACAGTTTGTTCGGCGCTTATTTAGCCTCGCGTAGCGCCAGACGCGCTGCGAACCTAGCTTACTGTATTGTATTGTAACATAACCATATATAGATACACTAAATGTTCACATTTATTTAATCCTTTTATCCTCCGCCTAACGCTGATCTCGATCACTGCCTTCCTGTCTCCGGACCAGATTCCTGGGGTCCCTATCTTAGCCATTGCATTCCAGGTTCCCTCACTCTAGGCTATGATAGGAATGTTGGAATGTTCCATTCTCCGAAATATACTAGTGTATTTGTGTACCAATGATACACAGCTACCAAAGGTAGGCTAAATCCAACCTTCATCACTACACTCCAGATTTCCCACACACAGTATTGCCCAAATCCCAATTGATGAGACCAAATTCGCTTCGAACAATGTCTGTCAAGTTGGTATCTCTTCCCGTTGATCTTTTGATGATTATTGCAGAGAACCTAGAGGAACAACGTGATCTGGCCGCGTTTTCCATCACTTCGAAATGCTGCTACGATGCGGCTGTTCCAATACTTTACAAGACTATCGAGAAGATCTACTTTGCCTATGATCAGTTCCTTTACTTGCTGGTTCGAACCCTTCTTCTAAAACCAAGCCTGCGAAAATATGTCCGAAAACTGCGCCTGGAAGATTGGTGTACTCATCCAGGACTGCATCATCATGACCGAGCCAACGTGGATCCCGGCATGGTAGAAGTTCTCGAAAATTCTGTAGCCCCCTTCAGCCATCCAGACGACGAGAAGGAGATGTGGTTGCAGGACCTAAAATGCGGATATGGCGACGCCTATGTTGGTCTCCTTCTCACGTTGATACCAAACCTAAGGGTGTTAGGGCTCACAATTACACCCACCTGTGTCTATCCCCAGCGAGTCATAGATCGCGCCTTAAATGGGAACAAACCTTTCGACTCATACCCCGCGTTCCCACACCTTCGTTGCGTGGAACTCCGCCGAGACAGCGACATTTACTGTATGATGGCCGTTGACTTTGCAGACCCTCTCTCCTACGTGTCCGACGAGTTGAAACCGATCTTCATGTTCCCTTCGATACGATATTTCTCAGGCGCCAATATCATCAGTTCTGATCTGAACCCTTTTTGCCGATTTGAGTCTCAAATGACTCATCTCCGGTTAAGCGAATGCATGCTCTCATCAAGTATTGAATCTCTGGTCAAGAGTTGTCGACGGCTGAAGACCTTTCAATTCAGCCACCACGCGAACTCGTATGTGGGCAGCAGGGAGCCCCAATTCAGAACCAGCGATTTGAACTCATGGCTCGAAGGAGCAAAGCAGAGCATTGAAACCCTCTGCATCACGAGCAATGTCAACATAAAAACTGGGGACCAGACCGGCATAGATGATTTCGTGGGCCCGTTCGTTGATTTCAGAGCCCTTGAGCGTCTCCATCTTTCAGCGCCCTACCTCACCAATCTGTGCAATAGCCTACGTTCTCCGCTTGCGGAAAAGGTGCTCCCTGCCAGTCTCAGGCGCCTATACATCGAAGATGCTGATAAACGGGCCTTTCCATCTATTGTTTTGTTTGTCGAATCCCTAATTCAGTCTTGGGCACACTGTGTGCCTCAGCTTGCCGATGTGACTATTCAGGCCGACCCTTATACAGTTCTCGTTGGACTACATGAGCGTGTAGAGGAGGATATGATCAGTAGACTGTGCGTGGCCCGCAGGAAGTGGAGATCGAATTTTGATCTACTCATTCAGATCAAAGACCTCATACAGATTCACGAAGATGGATCTGCAAAGCGGATATGTAAGTTTAACCCTGTCTCTGTGTTATCTCAAAAGCCATATGCTGACAACATTTATGTCTACAGCCTTGAATTCTTACCGGTTCCGGTGCCCGGAACATGTATTTTTGCCATTGGTCTGAATCACCCACACCAGACCGGGTTCGGTTATTCACAAGGAAGCAAACACATCAGGCGCCTTCAGGATAGGCTGGACTCAAGAGTAGTGGAAATATGCCACTGAATTACCAAGTTACCGTTTGTTTCATAATCTTCTAAATTAAGAATTAAGGAGAGACATTAAAACATAAAGCCAGGACACCTGAAACAGCACCCATCCCGTCAACATCATAAAAAACAAGATTCAACACAATTTCTATAAAATACCCCCATATCATCTTCATGCAATATCAATTTACCCACACGTCAACCTCATGGAAAACCAAAGCACGCTCCACCTTTAGAAAATAGGCCGGAGGGTGGGTCCAGTCACGCCAATATCCCAGCTAATCTCAACTGCATCATTGACACCAACATATTCAATCGCAAACAGCGTTCCAGCCGGGCAATCGAACTCGGGATACCCGTGGAAAGACTCGATCCACTCAGCGATCCCAGGAGCCTCAACCTCAACCCGCCCCTGATGGACGTCGCGGCTCCTTTCCGTCTCCGCGATCTTCGCAGGACGCCAGTTCTTCAGATTAGCGGCGGGCACGTCGCCGGTGGGCGGGTCGATGACGGTGAAGACGTCCGCCTGATGGGAACCGGTAGACACGTCGCGGTCCCATAGCTCGAAGTGGAGCTGGCATCTGCGGCCCTCAAATTCCGGAGGCACCTGAAAGGTGAGGATTGTGGTGGTTTCGTCGGCTTGGTTGCCGTTCTTTAGTACCAGCGGCTGGTTCCGAGGATCTTCTTTGACGGCTCCGGTTTGGACCCAGTAACGGAAGGTTTGATATGGGTAGAGGACTTCGAATTGGCGGGCATTGATGCCTGAGGCCGGGGATGAGGCCGGGGCAGCGAGCGCAGTGGCTGCGGCGGAAGCGAGGAGGGTGGCGAGCTTCATTTTGGAGGTGATTGAACTATATTGAAGTGGGGGATATGAATCGAAACTTGATAGCGAGCGTCGTTAATAACGAGTGTCGGTGGAACAAGAGAAGAGCGAGTTATACACTGATTGAATGGAAGCAGATTTGTTTTGGCGATGATACAAAAAAAATCAAGGTCAACAGCGATGCCAGCGCCCCTTTTATATATTTCTCCCAACCCCCCACGATACGAAGAGATGGTCCTAAAATAGAAATACAAAAGCTCACAAATCCGAACAACGTCCCCTTCTGGCATCCGACACCATCAACCTCCTCTACGACCTCGCCCGTTGCGCCAACAAAATGTCATGTCCACCATTCCCAAAACGCAGAATGATCTACGCTGGCTGACTGCTCTTCAGCCAGTGTCCAGAGAAATGCATCGGCTTGGACTCACGACTGACTTCTCATTTGACCTAAACTTTGCAACGTTCAACCTATGGCTATCCGCAAACGGAGACCAACCTAGCATGGCCATGCTAAGAAAAGAATTATCCCAACCATTCAAGACTCTCGAAACTCTTCACCGTAGCAGCAAAGGCAGTCACGTCACCGGAACCGTCTCGTGTTGTCTCTCTCTCTTCCTCACACATTCTTCCAACCAACCAGTGCCGAGAAAGAATGAGGAGAAGGACATCGCCAGTCATCCATGTCTCACATTATTTTAGCTGTCAGCCACCAAAGCTGCAAGCCATGTGCCCAAAGCCGAGGGAGTGAGCGAAACAGAATGAAACACCAACAGCATGCCGGGCAGGGAAGGGTTTGGACTTGTTCTGATCGTTTCGGCAAAGTAGGTACATTTTGGGCACAATACGAGAGCTTGCTTGCTTCATCCACCTCATTCCGCGTACCGGCAGCAAGAATATGATCGGGAAGAAGGAAATAGTAGTATCTTTAGCCGCAAGCACCTATCAAGTTCGAGTTATGGAAATCAGAAACTCCAACGCTTCAGTTTCTCCACAAGTTACTAGTATCAGAGCCTCGAATCTCAAGATGTCGCAAACTCTAGTATTTTTAGCACAACAGCAGCCAGTAATAATTCAGGCTAATCCTCCATAGGGCAATAATCAGTCATCGGCTCGTAGCTCAAGCTCCCTCCCACCTTTCCGTCCATATCACTTACGTCAAGCAAAATGCTCAATGCTACCCTGGCATAAAAGCGTCGCTTCTCCCACATACCAACCCAAGGCGTCCGCGTTTATCACCGCGCTCATTCGCACTGCTAGTATTTACTAATTATAAGTTAGGGCCTGTTCAGTGCAAGGCCATTTTCATCATTGGCCAAGAGAGAGCAGCGCTGACAGCTTGCCTGCCAGACTGTGATGTCTTTTTATCCTCGTATTGAACCACCATCAACTGACGATCTTTGTCTCAGTTGACAACACTGCCAAGAGGGATAACTCGATACTAATACGAGCGCGCCCAGCTCCCTGGTGAATGGAAAGCTCATTGCTCGGGGTTCGGAACCCTTCGGGCTTGGAAAGCATCATCCCATCCCCAGAAATAATCCTTGAGCTTTGTGGGTGCCACCGGACGGTTATGGCGTCTTTGGCGAGTTGCTTGCCGACGCCACAGAGACCTGGGATTCGGGGGTTATTGAGCGAGCGGTGGTGGTGGTGGTGATGAGGCTGATTGCTTGGCCGATGTTTGTTTTGACGTCGTCCTGCAGGCCGTAGGACCGGTGGTTGGGGAGTCAGGATGCGGAGATTTTATTAGGTTGGGGATGGATTAAAATAAAATAGAGATTATATAAAGCATCGGTTCTAGTTTACATGTTTCATAGTTCTGGTTGCTATTGGTGGCAGATGATTGGTGATGGAAGAGTTTCATACAAAAATATATATTTATCCCTGGAAATTCCACTGGAAAGATGGACATGGGTTCGATCCAATGGACAAAAGAAAAGAAAGAGAGAAAAAAATCTTTCTGAGGAATTTTGAGATGACTTGCATGTTGCTTCTCATGATGATGGCTTTCATAATATCAAATTTAATGGTATTTAAATATAACTATCTACCCATTTCAATCCAATCCAATCTAAATACATGCCATATCCAGAATCGAAATATTGGCTCAAATAAACAAACGAGACAGAACGTAGACTTCATCAAGTCATAACCAACCCGCTCAAGAACAATCAACCTGCTGCTGGGTTTAAAAAGGGGAAGAATCACGGCCCGACGAGATGTAACAAACATAATATGAACCGGAATGGAGATAGAGGTCAAGGAATGGGGCGGAAATATTGGTAAAGAGGAGAGTTTCGACCTCTCATGATGCTGCCTAGGATGGGAAACGAATCGCTTGCTATGGGAAGATTTACTCAGGGGATATAAAAATGTGCTCAGAAAAGGGATGAAGTACTAACAACAAATGAAACAAACAACAACATGCTTTCGTTATGGACATATAATTTCGTAACATTCTCATGCGTCCTCATTCACTTGGGCTGGGAGCTGTGTCTGCTCTGGTTGCGGCTCTGGTGGTGGCTCTGAATTTGTTGCTGGCTCTCGGACAAGAACCTTTTGCTCCGGTATTGGAGGCATTTCAGCTGGTGTTTCTATTTCGGCGGGTGCTGACGGTTGCGGGTCGACTGTTGCTTTGACAGGTTGCACACCATCAATGCTTGGGGACGGTCCGCTTGGCTGGGCTTCAGCTGCTACCCTCGCGTCAGATACTGCTGACTGTGGCTGATCTTGCGTGCCTGGGTTAACGGTGGAGGAGTATGATGGCACTGCGTGATAATTCGATGCAGACTGGATAGGACTTGGATCCGCTGTACTTGATTGCGATACTTGTGGCTCACTTGGTTGAGATGCTATTAGTTGCGATGCGCTTGGCTCGGGTGCCTGAGGACTAGAATACGTCTCTGCAGTCGGTCTTTCGCACGCTGGCGCTTCTGGGATGATTCTCTCAGAAACACTTGAAGTTTTTTCGTGTATGCACTGATGCACAGAGACCACAGCCGGCTGGCTATAGATCGGTGGAGGATGATGTTCCATGACCATCGGTGTGGAAACGTTTGGCGGAACAGGGTGTCGGGCAGCGGTGCTAGCATATACAGGAGCACCCGGACGCGCCACGCCAACGGCTAGGTAAAGTACAAGAATGCTGAGAAATGCAAGCGCGACGTTCCGACTATCGCTAGCAAGGACGCGGAGGTAATTGGCAAGCAGAGTCTGAAGCTCAACCTCCTTCGCGGCATGTTGCTCGTCGCTAGATGATAATGGCATGGTGGGAGCCGGCGATGATGGCGGTTCGGGGTGGTGCTCGAACGGACTCGGCGATCGTGGCGGGGATCGATCGAACTCATGCTGGTAGGAGAGCGCATCTTCCTCCTCGAGGCCGTCAATGGCCTCCTGTGTTGGAGCCACGGGCTCGCCGTAGACCTCTCTCCGCCGCTTCTCCTCTTCGGCGAGGCGAAGTTCTTCCTCGACTTTGATGGCATTGTCTTCCACAATCCTCCGCTCTAGCTGCCGTTTAACCTCAACCGGAAGGAATATGCCAACCTCGACGTCCACCTTTTCCATATCTCGCCAGGCAGCGCCCCAGGCGCCAGCCCTCATTAGCCCATTTGCCGCATAGACTCTTATTTCCCATTTCCGCTTGTCGTGCAGATACCGTTGCACCCTGGCGCCGCAATCGGCGCACGTCTCGCTCTCAGACTCGTCTTCGTCGCTGTCCTTGTCAGCCCCGTTGTTCGCTTCCCCACCCCTGTCATCCCCACTGTCATCGTCCTCCCGACCGAGGAAATGCCCGTGGCTCAACCGTGGTCTAACAAGCTCCAGGCTTTCCAATAACCGCTCCTCAAGAACATCATACATATCCTGCGGGTGGGAAATCAGCAATCCACGATCCCTCAACACTCCCGACCCAATAATTTTATCCTCCAGCAACTTCCATCTCGCCCAGTACTTGTCCGGCAACACCTCCTTCAATATCTGTGCACTGGGCTGCCCTAGCCCTGGCGGTAGCCCAAGTGATGGCGGTAACAGCGTGCAATGAAGTAGAACGAGCGGGTACTCTTTTTGGACCGGGTCCTCATTCACGTGGGGCGATTTATAATTCCGCTTTGCGGAGGGCGGTGTTGACATCATGGAATTAATCGACATCCCCGATACACTGGGGCAATGTGTATGCCCTCTTGCCCCACGATGCCTCCTTGATCTCGACGGTGTCAAATCCTCCTCGTCAAATCCATATCCATATCCATCATACTCCGACTCATCGCCCATCTGCAGCGCGCGGACGGAGCTTGGGTGCCGAAATGGTGAATCGCGATCTCGTACACCAGGCGCAACTTTCGAAAGTCGGGGGGAATATTTGTTCTTGTTGGACTCGTGGCTATTGATAATTGGGTTGTCGCGTTGGCTTGAGAAGTCCATATAATGTCCGCGGAAGGTCGATGGGGTTATCGTGCCGTTGTGGTTTAGTTTTCCAGGTGGGTATACGACGACAGATCCAGGTAATGAGGATATCGACGAGCGGCTTGATGTAATTCTTCCAGTGCGTCCTAGTACTCCATCGCTTTCAAAGAAGTCATCATCTTCGCCCATATATCCATCCGAGCGTTGCGATGATGAGGACGAAGCTGGCCGATCGTGCTCAAGATCGGGCTCGTAGTTGTGAACTTCAGTGGCAGTATTTATTTCCTGATTTTGCGATTCAGGAATGGGCTCTGAACCCGCCATATCTGCCGCCGTCTCTGCCGTGGTATCTGCTGCCGTATTTGTCTCCCCCTCTTCATCGCCAGTTGATGTACCTTCATCTTTCACATCGAGGGCCGGAGACAAGGGAGGACCGGCTTCGGGAGTGTCGCGGGTGCCTGCATCCAAAACATCCGCCTCGATGGGCGTCGAATCCGTCATATTTAGTTTCCGTTGCCGTAATGTTTTCTTGTTGGGTGATGTGACGCGAGGGATGGGGTCAATTCCACCCTAGGTCCCGGAAATTTCGAGGTTCACCTTAAAGGTATGGCGAGAATGTGGAGGAAGCTGATAAAAGCCTTTGTTCTCGCGGGTCACAAAAATCGATCATTCCCTGTGCACTGGAGAAATGTAACCTGACCCCGATTTCATGCGCGAAGTCAATGATCTTGATGCTGGTTAGCCTAAACACCATAAGAGGGCCACTTTGGCCCGTCCGAGTGAATTAAAAATAGGCAAAGAAATGGTTCTGGTGTATTCAGTGACTCTGACAGGTAAGAATATTCGGATGGATAAAATGAAGAGAAAAATGTGGTGACACCGGGGTGACCTCGATTTATCGAGTCCTGTGCTTCTGTTTTGAGGTGGTTGGGGATATTGGTTGTGGGGGCAACCGCTAAATAAATCTGGTGGCAGGGACCCAAGCCGTTGGAACACTGCAGCGCCAGCAGATTAGCGCAGTTAGTCAATAAACTTGTGACGTGCAGGCTGTGTCTTCCCTGTCGTTAATTGCGGCGTTAATGTCGGTTTCATGTATGATGGACCATGGTGTTCGTCGGGTGTTGATTCAAAATCCAAAAGTAAAGAAATGATCCCATCGTTTCGCAATTAATTCATTCTTAGACCAAGACCACTCACTCCGGGGTATGTGGGTAAATCTCCAAATCAAAAAGGGAAATAAATTCAAGCATGGCAAATGTTGTAACGAGTATATCAAGGCGCATAAACTTTGGATAAGACCTCTTATGGATAGGTATATAATCCCAATCCGAAACAAAAAAAACATAGCAGGAAAACAACCTTCAAGATAACATAGATAAAATGCCAACATAAGACCTAAATCCTGCTATCCAAAATGACGTTATTGTGCCACCCACCAGCTTGCTGTTGTCAATACCGAAGCGCCGTCCCGGAATGAACAGATTGCCGCACCTGGTATACACGCATAAGAATGATGAAAGGGAACCCAGCGAAAAGAAAAAAAAAAAACCGGAGATCGGAATATATACAAACATAAAAAATAATATATGGCGGTGAAATTTATGTATTAAACGGACGGAGGCGGCTGCTCTTCCCCGTCGCCAGGGTGCATCATGGGACGATAGCCCTGATGATCTCCGAAGTAGCTGAGCACGTCCTGCGGTAGGTACTCTAGCCAAGGCATAAAATCCCCATCGAACGAAAAGGGAAACGAATCCTGGTCTTGCAGAGCATCCATGTCGATATCTTGGCTTTCTATTGCCATTATTTCATTATTGCCGCCTAGGTTGGGATTTACTATCGGCTGATTACTAGACACTCGATGGTGCTCGCCCTGGGCCGGCCGGGTGACTGTGTGAGAAACGTTGTAGTTGTAGGGTGGGGGAGGGTCGCGATTGAGATGCCCCGGGGCGATATGCCCCTGGAAACTACCCGGAGAGTTGCTAGTATGGAGAGTAGGACCGTGTAAATTCGAACTCCCGGAGAGATGGTAAGGCTGATTAGACGACAAATTGCTCGAATGGATTTCAGAATTTGGTGGAGGTGAGAGCGTGTGCCCGTGATTTTGAGTCGAGGTAATGACCTCATTGTTTGGCGAGTATTGGGATTTGATTTGGGTGTATGGATGGACTACCGGAGGAGAGGAATGGTTTTGAGGAGGCACGGGCTGGTATGGATCTCGGTATTGGGGGGTGTAAGTGGCGGAGTCGCGGAGCACAGAATTCGACTGCGCAGTGGGGAGCTGATAGAGAAAGCTCAAATTCGGTTGAGACGAGTTAATGGCGCCCGTCAACGCCCAGCCAATAGCTGCAAAATAAAACAGATTAGCCATGTTAACAATCCGGACACCAAGAAAGGATCATCATACCTTGACTTGGATCCATTTTAGGAGACCCGCCGGATGCAGTTGGTGATTGCGGGCGTTGAACTGAGGTTTCGTCACTAGTGCCCGTGAGTTTTGATGCAGGTTCTGGCGAATTATGACGCGTTATTGTCCTTTTCCATCCTGGGGGAGCCATTCCAGACGTTAGAGGCCGCGGTTCAATAGCGCCATCCATCTCTTCCTCTGTATAAAGTAGTGGATCCCATATACCCTTTGCCTTTTGATCCAATACTGTGAGGATGTATCCGATCCCTTCCCAATACACTTCTAATGACTTGAGTGCCTTGTAACAACGCTGATAATTATCTTTTGCGGCGGTCGCCAGCAAAGTATGTTTTGCGCTATTGCTCCTGTCCGATGGACCGGAAGTCTCAACAGCGGGAAGGGCAAATTTGACAACGGTGTGGCTGCCTGATGAAGATGATGGGGGGGACTCATTGCGTGAAGATGGTAGGGAATAAAATGCGCTTTCCATTAAAAATGCGCAGGCGGCAATGTATATCGGCTGGCTTGTGAAAGGGTTTCCGATATAACTTTTAGCATCAATAAGTTCCGCGAACGCTAGGATATCTGCGATTGTTTTTGCAGATGACATCGACAGCTCCCGACTATTGGGAAATAGCTGTTGGATTCGTCCACCAAAAGAGTGTAGCAAAGTCGGTTGGTGGAGGAGCACGATCAGAGTGTGAAACCACTAAAAATACATAATTAGTTAACATTCCCAATTAAACGGCATTACAGCTGCTCACAAAATGAAGTAGGATAAAATTAGTTCCTTCACCAGCTTTTACGTAATCCTGGAAATTCGCCGCATTGAAATGTAATTTCAGAGAAAGCCTTTGATATATCCCTGTTGGCAAATTAGCATGTCCTTCTATAGGAATGAGCGAGGTTCTGTTACCTGTCAAGTCACTTTCCATACCGGCAAGCCGCTTCAAAGTATCAGGGGTGACATGGTTTACCTCCTTGATCGCATTTAAGAGGTCCGTTATCCTACCGTAAAGATGAATTATTCTCATCAGTGGCGGAAACGGTCCAGGCCAGCCATTAGGGAGCGCCGACTCAGATTGCAATGGAAAGCAGGTTTCAATGTCATCATCGCGAAGGGTGACGGGTCTCCCAGTTCCCGACGAAATGACACGATCGAGGAAAAATATGCTCCAAAAGGAATCCACTCTTTCCCGTTCTCTAGCTTGGTCGACAGATGTTGTACCTTCACCATCCTCGTCTGAAACTGACGGCGGATCCATTGCCCGCTCAAGTCTGGCTTCATCGTATTTACTCCCTTGACCGGAGATTACGCGTTTTGGCGTCAGTCCTATCCTTCCGTATTTGAACTTCATCCCTTCTAATTTTTGCATTCCCAAATCCTGTGCCATCCTGATAGATATTCCCAAATACATCCAAAGGCCACTGTCATGATTCGACCCGAACTCTTCATATGCAAGCAGCAAACAAGCCTGCACGACGGCCAAAGTCGGGAAAGAAAGAGCATCAACCACAGCACACATGGCACGATGTGCAAATGGTTGCCCTTGGTGCGCCCGTTTTGTTTCATTATTTGGTGGCACAGACTCGATGTCTTGGGATTGCAGGGCGGTCAGAAGCGGATGAAGTGAAAACCTTGCCGCCAGTGCACAAACAGCATCAACAAGAATGGGTTCCACTCGTTTCTCTTTTAAGTCCTGGAGGAACCTATCGCGTTGAAGGAACGGGAAATTGCAGCCTAAATGAGTGAAGAAGACTTCACATAGATGGGATATCAAGCCACTGACTGGGAGGTTATCATCCTGGTCATAAAATGGGATACTATGGGAGGCGCGGGAATCCCCTAACACCAAAGATGTAGGTCCGACAGTATTCGAGATTTTGGGGCTTCGAACGGTTGAAAGCGATTCTGCAGCAATATTAATATTCCGGACACGAAATTCCAGCATATAAAACAACTCATACCATTTGACACCGAGTTGTTGTTTTGTCTTGGTTCCCTGACCCGAACAACCTACGCCCAATAAAAGTCAGCACGAAATTGGTATATTGTCCAGGGGACTGGTCATACCATCTGCTTGAAGCCGGGAACGATCGCAGTGGGTCCGAAATAACGAAAGTATGGGACATGGGTACGATTGTTGCCGAGGAGTGAGGATCGACCTGGGGTATCGCAATATTAGCATTGAATTAAGACCGTCTAATCAGCGCATGGAAAGACCACCCACTGCTTTCAGGGCTAGTAACAACTGCGGCCTCTGGAGGCGCATCGTGGGGAGGCGCTTCATCTCGCGGGGTAGAAAGGGTGTTATGATTCGATCGAATCGAGGCCTTTCCAGAGGGATTTGAAGGCGATTCTGATTTGAATATCTGCGGCGAGGAGTCTTTTCCGTTCTCCCGATTTGGAAAGCTGGTAGCTGACGCAGGTGGGTGGCGGCCTTTGGGGGCGTTTTGAGATTGGAGGGGGTCTTTGTATCCTAAGCAATTGTGCCCATAGTCGGAACACGTCTTGCACACTTGACTCGGATTAGCAAAGCTCGGATTCCCAGCAGTGGCCAGTTTATATAGCAGCGCCTATGCGCGCAGTAACATTTACCTGGCTGTTCCCCCGAGCATCTAATCTTTCGCTTTCGACAGGTTCGACATCTGGTGGTGCAAATTAGCTTTCAAACTCGGGCGCAACAGCTGCAGGCTTCGTCGCACGCGGAGGATGGGACGACGAACGCTGCAGTGACCCTGCGCCTCTTCGTTTGAGGCTGCCCATCGGCTGAGACGAATCTGATCTGTCGCGGTTGAGCAGCCTTTTTCCCTTGGGCGGACAGGCTCATGGCAAACTGTCTCGCAAGTTCATTCTTCACGAAAACTGGTATCGAGGGGGCCAATCACGACCAAGGGAGGCAAGGGGCCGTAGGAGACACATTCCAGATTGTTATGCAAATCTGGAGGCTTTGTCGCATGCCGGAGAACCAGAAGCCGGTGGGAGTCTGCCGGAAAGTTGGGGTAAGATGTTGTGGTTACGTTTGGCGGCTTGGCTTCCCGCGAACCAGCCCGGGGGGAAGTTAGTTATGTCAGCACCCCAGGGCCGGCCAACCTCACCCCCCTATGTTTGTCATGGCGTGTATGCTGTGTGAAAGTGGAGGGATAATGCCAGAAGTCTATTGTTGATGTATCCAAAATATATGAAGCCAAATATCTATGAAAAAAAAGAAGGAAAAAACATTCACCCATCTAGACAACCTTAGTATTTCTCATCTATCGTTGAACTGTTGCCTTGCCGTCTCGGTATATCGGGATACTATTCAAGAGCACAACAACAACGTCCTCCAATGATCGAGGTCGCTTTAGGGTCGTGGGATCTCCATAGCACTGTTTATGTTTGCGTATGTGATACCTCCAAGACGTGCTACGGGGCGAAGAACAGCGGGATCGAGAAGGGTCTTGTCTTCATTGATAGCATCTTCCCGCGCCCAAAATCGGGTTCCCTCCAAAATCACCATAGCACCACTTTTCGTTCCTGGGTTGGCTCGGCTATCCCACTCTTTGGTTTCCACAAGCTTTGCTTCAATCGAAAACATCGATTCCTTGACCCGCGGAGCCTTCACAGTCGTGCATGGCGCGGGGTGCAATCCCGCCAACTCAAATTCTGAGACCCCGTGTGGTGCGTTGATCGATGTGTGGTTCGCAGCTTCGAGATAATGTAGCCCAACTGTGTTGACCACGCATTCACCCGTCTCCACGAGATTTCGGAAAGTGTCTTTTGGGTTTGGGCCAGTAAAGCCAACAACAATAATTGGAGGATCGAAATTGACCATTTGGGTAAAACTGAAGGGCGCGACGTTGATTGCCTGGCCATCTTTCGATCTGGTGCTGATAAGGCCAATTGGGCGGGGCACGATGCCCGATATCAAGAGTTTGTAGTTGGATATTGCTGGCCTGCCTGCTTCGAACGGATCAATCTCCACATGATTCTTTTCCAAGTCAGCCTCGTTATCGTTTCCTCCTTGTCCCGGTTTCCAGCTGGGGTTGGGGGATTTGGTGAAAGCGAAGGACGACGAAGGGTCAAAATCAGGCCGAGATGCCTGGACTTCGGCGAATGGACGGCGGATTTCTGGCATGGCTGTACGGCGTGGCGGACGAGAGAACGAGCGGGCGAAGGGTGTAAAGTGTCAAAGTTAGCTGCGGTATTCAAATATTAACAATAAATCCCAAAATAACAGTATCGACGACCCGGATGAATGCAATTCTTATCAATGCGGGCTGTCAGCTTTTGCATGGCTTTATCATCATCACCCATGGGCCTGAGGTGGGGGCCAAGTGGGCTAATCCTCCCCCGCCGGATGGCGAAAGCGGCAGAGTAGCGGATGGCATTCGGCAGTGTGTACGTCTGCTGGGAGGCTCCATGTCTGCGAATCTTTAGCAGTGGTTGCAAATCGATCAAACCTTTGGAACTGCAGTAAGGAGTACAGGTCTATCTTAATAGTCTTTTTTATACAAGCATCCAGAGGTAAAATCCGTCGGGATTCAGGAACCGAACCGCGCTAACCTCAAGTTAGTTAGTGTGATAAGACTGCACGTGATTTCCACTATTTTATCTCCATCCTTCCCCGCCAACATTCCAAACATCCTAAAATACTACTACTCTTGTTGGTCTACATACTCCGTAGACGTATTCCTCTGCAGGTTCATGCTATACATAACCCTTACTCAGCGCAGTGCCTTGACATCTAGCGAGCCATGGCAGCAGTCTTGAAGCAGCAAAATTACCTCCCCTTGGACAAGCCCGACGCTGAGCAAATGAACCGAGACCTGATGCAAGCCTTCCACGAAGCCCTTGAAAAGGACCTTGCTGTAGATCTTCTATCAGTTGTTGGGACTACATATCTTCGTGCCCATCGAAGGGCTCAATATCGAAAACTCTCTGAGGCTGGCCGCTATAATCTCCGGACAGTAAACAGTCTTCATGATCAAGTCCTCGCTCACCCTGAAATCAACTTGCGCGATCGTTTCCCGTCAGACTACGCTCGCAGATACGGTTGGGCAATGCCGAACACAAATGAAAAGCCTCCCGACCCGCCGCGGCCAAAGCCACCCCGTGACTGGGTTCGTGAAAAGCTAGATGACATCAGCACCGCCAGTATTATTTACCCACTATCCGAGCAGGCTTCGGCACTTCTCCAAAAGACTTCTGAGATAAACAACTATTCTGACGAAAGGGCTCTTGCAGCGTCATTGAAGACGCTGATTTTGAATTCCGAAAGACTCTTTGAACTCAGCATTCGAGGGGTTGTGGTCAAGTGCAATGATGAAATCGTGATCAAGGTTTTCCCCGACAGTAGAGACCTCACTGAATATCACAATCTCCAATACCTTGCAGACCGTGCTTGCGATCTCCCAATTCCAAGACCCCATGGTCTGATTATGCTTGGAAATCTCCGTGCTATGTTCATGTCATATATCCCCGGTGTCACCCTCGAAAAGGTGTGGCTGGATTTATCCCACGAAGCAAAACTATCCGTACAGAAACAGCTGGACCTGATATTCTCTCAACTTAGATGTTTACGTCAAGATGACGGGTCTGAACTCGGAGGTATAGGTGGGGAAGGGGTCAAGGATTACCGAATCATGGAAGTTTTCGCATATAAAGGCATAACAACAGCAAGGGGATTCGATGAGCTGCAATTCTCTGCTAAGCATCGTGCCAGTCCGTGCTATGTCAAATTACTTCGCTCTTTTCTGGAGGAGCAAAACAAAACCCTGCGAGGATCGGTATTTACTCATGGTGATTTGAAAAAATCAAACATCATGGTAATACAAGACCCAAACAACCCCGACACTTATGCCATTACTGGGATTATTGATTGGGAGGATAGCGGTTTCTATCCCGAATATTATGAATGCACTACATTGTCAAATGGACAGAGTATTATGGTAGATGACGATTGGTATCTTTATGTACCAGACTGCATCTCACCCTTACGGTTTCCCGTGCGCTGGTTGGTTGATCGCCTTTGGGGAAATCTTCTGTGGAGTTGGAGGACAGATATAGTTCGATGACTCTGCAGGAACGACAGTACATGACCATAACAAACCCCCCCAACGGATATTCACCATCCCCATGCTCGCAACCCCTGACTTTTTTTTCGACTCGCGCTTCCTACTGCCATGATTCACGTTTTGCCGCGAGGGCGCTCTTGTTGCGCTGATAATCGCCATCTTCCGCGGCAATAATATGTTCCTCTTCCAGCCTCTCCAAAATCTCGAGGATAAAATCCTGGCAGCTATAGTCGGACTTGTCATTACGGACAGGTGTATCCCATGCGATGTTTCTGATGTCATCGATCTTGGTTGCGTCGATTTCGCACAGCGGATGGAGCTCGATCAGAGAATTCGAAATACGTGCATCGGATGGCGTTCTGACGTCAAGGAAATACCGCTGACGAGCACCGAGAAGATGGATGATGGTTTTATGGGTCTCCTCTTTCGCGTCGATGAATAGGCTCCAGTGCTTGATGCCTGGGTTTTCGTAAATGGCAGTCTTGAGGGGAATAGTGGAAGCCATGTTGATTTCGAGGAGTTTGGTATTTGATGAAAGACAAGTAAATTTTCAGAGCAGAGGGTTTTCTTTTCAGTCAAGATTTGATTTAGTGCTTAGGTTGATGAGGGTGGAAGAAAGAGAACTCATGTAGGTCCGTCCAGTGGGCTTATTTATACCATCGCAACCCCTAACTTCCCGTGTTTGCCAGCCCGGCTGGGTCGAAGTAGGCGCCCTTTCAAAGCCATCTTTAGTTGGGCAACCGCAACTCATGTTCTGGATTTGTAAAATACCATTCAGCATGAAACAGCAAGTGCCTGGCGACAATTAACATTACACTATCCTGCGAGCTGCTGCCAATGAAATATTGCCTCTCCTTGGGTACCATGCTTGTGCGTAAGCGCCAGCGAATATGGATCAAGGGAGACATAGGCATGTGAGTTACAGACTAGTACCTACATTATCCCAGCCCCTGGGGGCTGAAAACAATTTTGAAGCGATTCCCAGAAAGCGGCGGCCAGGGAACTTGCAGGTACGCCATTGGTACTTGTCCCTGGTGGAGTATCAGAGTTCTAGCAAGCAGAATGAATGGTTGGAGGAGGGGTTTAGGCGCTCCACTGATGGCGGCAAACAATCCAATCTCTTATGGCCAAACAGGACCCCCCAAATAGGCCAAGGCAAACTTCGAAACATGTTCTGCTATTGATAGAACCAAGTTCCCGGGCCATGGATGTTGCTTGGGCAGAGATTAGTAGTGATAGAGTTTCGATGTTGATCCAGGTCGCGCTTAAACAAAAGCTTAACGAGATGCGCTGACTCAGCAGGGCGATCCGCGCTAGTAGATTTTTAGCGCGCCGCTTGGCCGGACAACGGTCTCCAGCTGCAGCCATGAGTTGAGCATCTGCGGCCTCATTCTCGCATCTTCTGTTGTTGCGCCTTTCTGTTTGCCTTTTCTTAACTCGTGTCTTTCTGGGTGTTCGGGCTCTGGTTTCTTTGTTTGGCTGTATTGTCGCGTCTTTCTACCATCTCCTTGAGCTGCACCTTTCTCTCTTCTCTTTCGCCCACTCATGAGCCATTCTTTCTCCGCCATCGATACTACCAACCACTACACCAGCCTATCGAATTAAACCCAACGCCCTGTAACATCCCTTGCGTGAGGGCCTCGCGCTTCTACCCTTCATGACTACCGCGCCCATCAAGCAGTGGGGGGTGACACCCGCCATTTCAACCGCGCTGCCAACCCCCGCGGAAATAACCGCTAATGACAACCTGATCACCGAGCTGAAGCAGCAGAACAACTTTGAGGCGCCAGCAGAGACGGAGAAGAGGTATGTGACGGAAACGGGCTATATGACAAGCTATACCTAACCTTCCTCTAGGAAACAAACGCTGCAGCTTCTTCAGAGAGTGACAGTTGAGTTTGTCCGGGTGGTAAGCCGGCGCAAAGGTTTATCGCAGGCGGCCATCAATGATGCGGGGGGAAAGATATTCACATATGGGAGTTATCGACTTGGCGTGTATGGTCCAGGTTCGTAGTGTCTCGGGCTATACCTCAGGATATGCTTGATAGTACATGAGCTAATATATGGCGGCGGTGAAATAGGTTCCGATATCGATACCCTGGTAGTTGGACCGAAACACGTATCTATAGAGGACTTCTTTTCGGATTTCCCTACTGTTTTAGAGCAAATGGCCCCCAAAGACGCCATTGAAAAGTTAACGCCTGTTCCAGATGCTTTCGTCCCTATCATCAAGATTGAATTTTCTGGCATCAGCATCGACCTTATATACGCGCGTCTGATCTTACATTCCGTGCCGTTACACTTGGAGATGAAGAATAAAGACTTACTACGCGGACTGGATGAGAAGGAAGTACGGTGTGTAAATGGGACACGAGTGACGGACGAGATTCTGGATCTCGTTCCTCAGCAAAAAACGTTTCGGATTGCTCTACGCGCCATAAAGCTTTGGGCACAACGTACGCCTCTCTGTTCTGGTATATTAGGATATGGCACTAATATAGTATATTAGGGCGAGCGATCTACTCTAACATTGTAGGTTTTCCTGGAGGAGTTGCGTGGGCTATGCTCGTAGCACGAGTATGCCAGCTTTACCCCCAAGCTACCGGGTCAGTGATCGTGGGCAAGTTTTTCCGCATCATGAACCAGTGGAACTGGCCCCAACCAGTACTACTCAAGCCTATTGAGGAAGGCCCTCTCCAAATGAAAGTTTGGAATCCAAAGGTAAGTCGATTTCTAGGCTGCAACCGCTGGATCGTGTCTCTGACATTCTTCTAGATCTATCATGGCGATAGATTTCACCTCATGCCGATCATCACCCCCGCCTACCCATCCATGTGTGCCACCCACAATGTATCAATGTCGACCAAAGCTGTCATCCTTCGCGAGTTAAAACGTGGGGGTGACATTGTGGACAAGATTTTCCTCGGGCAGCTTACTTGGAATGATCTGTTCACGCGCCATTCCTTCTTTACTCGCGATTACAAGTATTATCTCAGCATAACATCCTCGAGCAGAGGCAAGGACGCACAGGCTGTGTGGTCTGGACTTGTGGAATCTAAACTCCGACATCTAGTTGGTGCACTTGACAGGAAATCGTCTATTGAAATCGCCCACCCCTTCCCCAAAGGTTTTGAGAGAATTCACGTGTGTAAGAACGAACAGGAAATTGCCGAAGTTATGAGTGGCTCCACAAAGTACCAAGCGAAAGGTACAAAGACTGAAACCACCGACGAAACAAACGATCCGCAACATGCAGCAGCCGTGCAAACTGATAATATGCATATGCCTGAAACTACACAGCCAAACGGAGAAAATGACCACACAATCTACACCACAACTTATTACATCGGACTTGAACTAAAGCCCTTGGTCCCAGGTAGGCCTTCCGTCAACTTACCATGATACAACTGACTCTCGAAGGTGCGGCGAGATCGCTAGACATTTCCACCGATACCCACATCTTCAAAAATACCTGCACCTCGTGGGCCCAATATCAGCCTGGCATAAACGATTTGAATATCACGCATGTCCGGAAGTACGTCGTGCACCTCCCAATCCGCAGGTCTATACGCCTACTAACCCTCGCGTAGTTATGACCTTCCCGAAGACGTCTTCCAGCCCGGCGAAGTCCGGCCATCGCGGCCAAAGAAGAAAGTAGTGAAGAAATCTGCCGAGTTAACAGCCCAAAAGAGAAGTATCCAAGCTCTGGACGTAAGTTGCTACCTTGGAACACGCGCTACTAATAATCCATCAACAGCAAGGAGCTCGCTATTTGTTGATATATGGGTTTTCGATCTCTACCAGGTCGAGTTGGGTTCGCCGCTAACCTGACTATTTCCGGTTTAGCAGAACAACGAGCCCACCGAAAGCGCTGCAAAACGTCATGTCTCATCGAATGGTATTACATCTACCGCAACTCCCGCTTGATTCGATTCCAAGAGTAATGGATGAGAAGAATTTCAAACTTTGGTTTGATATTTTCCATCCTCGTCATTTCTGCGCTGACGTATCGCAACGCAGAAAACGTCCATCCCTGAATTCAATCACAAGGGCAGGTAATAGCCACGCCTAGAATTCCGAATCTAACCTGTAGTCTAGCAACCCACATCGGACTGACGACACAGCAATAACGATCGGATCTCCTGTCAGCCAGGAAGGGAGCATTTTCAGACATGGCCTCTTTCCTTTGCAACATCCTTTATTCCGTTCTAGTATCCCGTTCCCTACTCGCCAGTCTGCATAATTTTTCCATTCAGCTTTGCCGTATGTCGGACCAGCGCCCACTCTGCTTCTTTTCATGTGGACATGCAGGGTCATCGCTCCTTTGCTTCATTTTTTCTTTTCTTTCCGATCATCCAGATCCTTATCAGGAACCGTCTCCTTATTTTTTGCAACATTCTTCTAATTCTACCCAGATGTACATAAGGGGGCCGATATTTTTTGTAACCCAGACCCCAACAGATAGCGACTAGGCACATTTCTAGATTCTAGGCAGTCAATCAAAGAATAACGTTTCGAAGGGGCCTACGGGCTCCACCGAAAAGACAAACAATATGGATTTGTTCAATCTCTAAACAGTTAAATGCTTCAGTGAATTCAATAATCTTCAACTATAAACGCGTGATGCCATTGGCTGTCGTGTCTGTATGGCGATTTCCGCATTTGGCCGATATCAACTTCCAATCCCCAACCTCGAACATGACAACAACAACTATCTACGTGAGAATAACATCACAACGCGCTCAAAATAAGATAGCAACCGATTAGAATCCCCTACTCCTCGACCACTCGCTTACTCCCACCATGACACCAGCCCTCCCCCTCATCGCCCTCCGTTCCTTCACCAGCGTCGAACGGCTGGCAACTGAGCTGATGAGAGTCGGCAGGAACCCGGGATTCTTCTATCTTACGGGCCACGAGTTGACTGATTCTGCCGCAAAGCCGATGTTTGATCTCGCCGGTGATTTCTTTCGGAAGACGCCGAAGGAGGAGAAGATGAGGTTTGTGGGGAGTGGAGGGTTGGTATGTGGTTTCTGCGGAGTGATTCTTCGTCTTGTCTGTCTGTGTATGATCGTCATGTGGTTTTTAACCTGTGGTGTGTAGGGTTATACGGGATTTCGGGATGAGAAGTAAGTTGGGAACCTGATGGTTGGATAATCTTGAGCTGCATTAACCGTGATTGGCGTGAAGGTTATCTGGAAAAGGGCGTGGAGATTTAAAGGAATCATTCTACATGGCGAATCCCAAAGGTAGCGTGAGTCAGTCGCTTCCAAAAATACTCGACCATGGGAAGGAGGAGATCGCAGAGTTTTATGGGAAATGCGAGGCCATTACGGAGAGGTTACTTGAGGCTTTTGCCGTTGGGTTGAAGGTGAGCGCGCAAACAGAGCGGGACCATATTCCTGCGCCTATGTCTCATCTTCGTTCAACTGACTTCGCCAATGGATGGTATAGCTACCGCAAGACTATTTGTCGTCGCGTCATAAAGGAGAATGCTCCCGCCTTCGCATCATAAGCTACCCTCCTGTCCCATCAAGGGATGACAATCAGCAACCAACAGGGGATGAGGAAGACATAAGAGCAGGAGGCCACACGGACTATGGTTCCATCACTCTACTCTTCCGTCAACCAGACGACAAAGGCGGTCTCCAGGTTCTTCTTGACGACGAACATTGGATCGACATACCATGCATCAAAGACGCCATCGTGGTCAACATCGCTGACGCTCTTGAATTCTGGACTAGCGGCCGCTTGCGCTCGACGGTCCATCGAGTTGTCTTTCCTCGGACCGCGAGCGAGAACGCTGCCCGGCTCAGTATTCCGTTCTTTGTCCAGCCGGATGCAGACGTGCTTATGGCGCCCATGTCACAAGAGGGAGCTAACCAGGACGAGTTTAATGAAGTTCTGAAGCGCAAGTGTTATTCGAGTGCAAAGCCTCTCACGGCTGGAGAACATCTGACACAAAGGAGTCGAGCAACCTATGGACATCAATAGACGGTTAAGTCGTCTAGAGGCAATCAGTACCTAGCCATGTGAAAGCGTTTTGTGATAAAAAACTCTCCTGGTTACGGTCGAATTGAATGAACCGTAACTAAAATGGACGTTGCTTTTTAACTATTCGGCAACGGGTGTTAAATAAGTCCCCGAGGCTCGACTCTTCGTTAACTAACTTCTCAAACCACTTCCCCCTATGTTGCGTGTGGCTGTTCTATAGCTCATGAATTTGCATTTCCAGCTAGGTCAATACTTCTGATTAATATGCCAGATGGGAAAGACATTAACAGTCAAGCCATCCCATCTCTCTAAATATTTTATCCGTCACTTCAAGCACACGAGAACCCTGTTTCAAATACTCCCATCTTGCAGATCCCATCCTCGCAACAAACCCACGTCGCGGTCTTGGTTTATCAATATCAACCACTCCGGTAGAGGAATCAACTGGTTTCCACGCGATAGCTTTCTTGGGTGTAATCTGTTCCAGGACATTCTGGCGAGAGATCTCTCCGGAGACTGCCCTCTCAAAAAGAGGCTTCAGCACGTCGAGGCAATAGCGGCATAGATGTCTCGCGCATGCAAGATCCAAGTCTTCCCGATCCTCCCGTTGGAGCAAGATTGTCCCGTCAATATCCCAGAACTGTGGGGCCTTTCCCCAATTTTCAGACTCCATATCGATATCTGTCATCAGAACTCGGGCGTAGGGGTTCATCCGGGTCTGCTCCTCCACAGATGCCTCCTGTGGTGTCTTGCCTGTTTGGTCCAAATCATCCTGCTCGAGCTGACACACCATTATGGGAAGGCCCAGAGCCACGGATAGGGGAGATACCTCGCTCGTACTTGGAAAATCGGGATCAACATCTACCGCTGTGAAAAGCTCTCGACCATAGATTGATTGCTCGAGGGGACAGGAAATCTTAACAGCAAACACGGAACCTGTGCTGAACCAGTCGAGTGTATGCCGGAAATCGGCGAGGGTGATATCCGGGAATTCGTGGTCAGCGGTGCCCGTACATGATCCGTGCTGGCCTCTCATAACTACATAATGACCGCGGAAGTTGTAAGGAACTGTCATACCGTGACAAGCCTCCACGGCGGCCAGGATGGATTTATTGGGAATCTCATCCCTGTCGCAATACCATATTGTGAGGTAGTGATCGAGTTCTAGTCCTCTTCTTTTGTTTTCCGCGAATGGTATGGTGAAGCGCACGCCATTGTTATGGCCAAGAAAGTGGTCAAAATCGGCATGGTGGAAGCCCTGGCTTAGACACAAGATAGGGGCCCATATAAGCTTTGGTCGGCAGGTGTCTCTTTGGAACCAGATACCAAGTCCGTAGTCCTTTGATGGGCAGGTGTCTAGAAATTTACGATATCGGGAGCACAAGAGTTTGTGGGCTGGCCAGTCGAGACTTTGGCATCTCTGGGAACAGTACCAGGTGGCGAGACATCGGGTGCATCTCCTCGCACATGGTGTCTGGCACATTACGCAAAGAGTCCTTAAGTCCCGGTACCAAATTTCCGGTGGACCTACGGATCTAGGATCTAGACTTAGGGTTGTCAGTGAGAGGATAGTGTGCCTGATCCGATATAAGCTTACAGGATTTGCCTCCGTTCACGCAATCCCTGGCCTTCTCTATTGGCTAATTCTCGGTTCCTGCTTTGCCGCGTGAGTTCACGCATGTCCGAGGACTTCGGTTCAGATACAGCAGACGACTGGTGGATAGCGACTGGGGGAGGGTTATGACGTGGCTCGAGTCTCGCTCTTATCTTCTGTTTTATAGTCTTGCACAAGCTCTTCAGTCTTCGTTTCGCGCTTTCAGAATTGCACGGCTGGACTGCCCATTGAGGATGGCACTCTCCGTGTCGGCCACGGGTGCGGACTTTCAACGGCGACAGGGCCAGAAACGACTCGCAAAGGAAACATGCTTTTTTGCTACACCCAAAATAAGCCAGTGTCGGAGCCAGCGATGGCTCTGCCTCGTGGCGCGTCAAGAGCTGTATTTCACAATGGGTAAAGAGGGAATATCCGCATTCGCGACGGAAGCGGCCATCTTTACGAGCTAGGTTGGGAGGAATATCCCCATTTGGTCCGGAAGGCAAACCTAGGCGCTTCCAGGCTTCCTGTATGGTTGGAATCTGCGAGGTTTGGAGTTTCAATGGGGCTGGAGGTGACATGCTGATGAAGGTAACAACCTGGAAGTTAGGGAGTAGCCGCGCTATCTGCGAAAGGATTCGAAGACAGGTTACAGGTCTTGCTAGAATTCGCCACTTTTGGATTGCTTTATGCGGATCCACAGAAGGAATCATACTATCGAGTGCGCCCTGTGTAGCCTGTATGGCTTGTTGTGAATGAGCAATGCCAGCCGCCAGCTCCACGATCTTACACCTTGTCTCATCTCGATCCCGCGCCGTCGAAAACATCGAGCGATAGAAATCAAAATTCAAGAACTCCTCGAGGAGGTTCTGTGTCTTGGTAAAGGCTGGTTCCTGTGCGGCAGAACAGCAGCCAAGCAAACAGGCGTCTTGGGTATATCCTCCCGAACCCGAGTGCCGTGAAGGACGGTACGGCGACCTTTTAAGCAGTTTAGCCACAGCTTCAGCCTGGCTGTCCACCCTTTCTGAGGTATAAGCAATGGTGTCACGTAAGAATTTGTGGGAGTACTCGGCGAGCGCTTGACGCGAGACGTCTGGATGTCTTGATTAGAGCATGCCTTGCCCAGAGCTGTTGGCCTTACTGTCATCTTGCATGGCGAGGAACCGCTTCAGCGAGCCCAAATATGCTTCATCTTTTGCGTTGAAGCCATTGTTTCGAGCAATGTCAACCTCAACTTCATCTTCCTTCTCCCTGAGCGCTGTGGCTGTGACAGTCTTTCCCCCTTTCGTGTGAGCCAGAAGTTCACAGATGCAATCAAGGAACTTCTGGCGGAGCACCTCGCTGTTGTCGGTCAAGGGCTCATTGTCTATGCTTGAGAAATCGTGGTTTGGGCCGTCGTCAAAGTCCGATCCGTCGTCATCATTGACTTCCTGCTTGGATTGCAAATTTGAAGGCCTGTCTGATGCGATAATGGTGTAGGGGTTCATGTATGAGAGGATATGTGACGCCCAGACAACGTGGACCAGCTCATCTGAGGCTTTTGGGCGTGATGAGTCCATGTTTATAGATCAATAAATAGGGTAAGGGATGGTACTAGTAGTGATTGTTTTCACAGATGCCCACTTCAGATGGCGGGGTAATGAGCTTTATCCCTGTCTATCTGGGCCAGATTAAAACCCCTGAATCCTGACGGCTGCTGAATCTTCGCATTTCTACTGCAGTACTGCCCCTTTGACGTTTGGTCATAGATACTAGTTGGGCACCCAGCGGTTCTCAAACAGTTCCACGTTAGAGCAAACCCTTATGATTATCGTGCGCGTTTACTCCCTACTCGAGAAGTAATTCCTCCGAGCCCCCCTTATCCTGCGTGAGCACATGACTATATGGGCAGTTATCCCATGATATCAAACCCTTGATTCCGAGCGATCTTGCTTGTTCCGAGACGTCCAATTTCCGATGAGTTAGTTGATTGTGCCAAGCATTCAGCTTCGAGCTTGAACTAACTGACCTAATTAGCTAGTTAACGGGATCCGAGGCATGGGCTCGGCAACTAGTACTCGGCCATGATGATCATCGTTGAATACCATCAGACATCTGATGCAGAACAAAAAGAAACCACGCCTCGTCCTTTGTCTGTCTTCTGGTCCCTGAATTAATTTGCCTTTCTTCTAATTGTTATTTTATTGACTTTCCGCAGCCGTCTATAGCACGAATTATGACGATGAGTGTGGATTGAATTGTCAATTTGCCAACCTATACGAGATCTGCTCCTCGATAAATACCCCGCAAATCCTGGCATCTCCGCCGCGATTCTTGGGTCTTTTACCCCGGCGCGAGGTGAGAGTTATTGATCATACAGCTATATCCCTGTTTGTTGTTTCTTCCGGGGTTTAAATATATTTTACGTTATTTCTCGATCTCGAATTTGTTTAGACTTGGGTAGAATCACATCCTTCAGCACCTTTTATGTCTTTTTTTTAACTGCCTGCATATTTCACAAAAAAATTGAAAATGTCTGCCGAGGACCAGGTCCAGCTAGACAATTTTGGCAGCATCTTCTCGCTAGATGGCAAGGTTGCCGTCGTCACAGGCGGCTCGCGGGGATTAGGTCTGCATGCTGCTAGTGGGTATGTTGTAATATCTTTTCTTGTCTGCAATTAAACCCAATTCAAATCTAGGTACTAATTAAGTCGCCTTCTTACCCAATTCCAGTCTCTTACAAGCTGGATGCGCCAAAGTATACATCACCGCCCGAAAAGCCAAGGGATGCGACGAAGCCGTTGCAGCTCTCAACGCCATACCCAACAAACGCCCTGGCGCACAGGCAATATCGGTGCCAGCAGATAGTTCCCAGATGTCAGGTATCGAGAACCTGGTGGAACAAGTACGGAAAACAACGGATCATGTGGATATCCTATTTGCCAACGCAGGGGCTACCTGGGGCGAGAAATTCGACACGCACCCTGAACCGGCGTTTTCGAAGGTTATGGATTTGAATGTTAAGAGCGTGTTTTATACTGTACAGAAGTGAGTATATTAGTTACGAGAGGATCTATTCGTACATATATAACTATATGTCGGGAAACCTCGCGTAGTTCTCTCCTTGACTATCATCCATCCCCCTGAGGGTCTCTCTGCTAACAACCCACCTGTTCAAATGTAGATTCGCCCCTCTTCTAGAAGCCCGGGGTTCACTCCGTGATCCCTCGAAGGTAATAATTACCGCCTCAGTTGCGGGCATCGGCCTCGGCGACGTCGGCGACAACGGCACATTCAGCTACTCCATCTCCAAGGCGGCCGCTATCCATCTCGCAAAGAACCTAGCCGTGGCATTGGGGCCGCGACACATCGTCACCAACGCCATCGCGCCAGGCTTTTACCCGTCAAAGCTTGCCTCGGGCCTCATCGACATCCAGGGTGGTCCGGAGAAGCTGGCGAGAGAGAATCCTAATCGGAAGCTGGGCCAGCCGGAGGATATTGCGGGGCTGGTGGTGTTTTTGGCTAGTAGGGCTGCGGGGCATATTAATGGGGCGACTATTACGTCGGATGGGGGCGCGGTGTTGTTGGGGAAGATGTGATTTATCGTCTTTTTGCCCTTTTTTCGCTATTTGGATGTGGGGGCAAAGCTATGGTAGGGAAGAGTGTATCAGATATGGGGGGATATGTTTTCTTCTTTTCTTCTTTTTTCAAGTTTGCAGTTTTGATATCTGCTTTCCTCTTTTCGTCCTCCGTTTTTTTCTTTTTTGTTATTATGCATGCGATAGATAGCTCAGGTGTTTGCTGTACATACCTATACCCAGACATATATTACTGTTATAGACATGCAAACAGACATGCATATGGTAAGATTTGAGAATATCCCCGTTGGTTCGGAAATAGAGGACCCCATCTTTTATGACAGGGTGTTCCAAGCAATATGTAATTATGCAGACTCCGTAAAAACATGTTATAATCATCATTATTCGTCTCAAGCAATAACAAAACACATTGACATGCGCACCCACATCTTGAAATATCAAGCATAGTCTGAAGCTGTCCATCGTAAAAGTGGCCAGTGATCAAGTGACCACCACATATAGTATATATCCGTATCAAGTCATCTCATTCAAGGAAATTAACAAGACTAATAAATCACAACTTCGCTCCGCCACTGCCCCTTTTCGCTGCTGCGTCCTGCTCCTCACGCACCGCATCGTCGATGATACTCATAGCCCTGAACAGATCGAAATCGTGCAGCTTCGGCGTGATGACTTGGATACTTAGCGGCGAGTCGAGGTAGACACGGCGGTCTACAGTTTGGGAGTTCCCTGTGTATTTTTGGGTTGGGTTAGATTTGGAGGCCACCAGGGGCAGAAAAAAAAAAGGGGGGGGGGCAAGGAAGAAACATACACAACTCCCTATTCCTCTTATCCCAATTTGACAGAATCTTTGAATCCATCTCCTTACCCAATTCCAGGTCACTCTCTACAAACTTCCGGATCGGAAGCGCGCCAGCGGGATAATCCAACAAGACCCAGCTGGACGTGTATCCGACGGCATTGTACCTATCCAGCTCCGGCACGGGGTGCGGAGCGATGGGATGGATAATCGCGTCGACTTTCCTTATCCCACCATCCCCAGACTCACCAGCTGTGGACGACGATAGCGTCCACATCTTCATCATCTCCCTTTCAATCTCAGTCCGACGGCCTTGGGACGCATACGCCTGTGCTAAGGTCCTAGGTGTACCGCGCTTAAACCGTCCCTTTAACCATGGGATGAGGGGTTCGGATGTGCTCTCGAGCATATCAGCCATATTGCCGGCGCCATCAAGGCCCATCAGCTCGTTCGCGACGCGCTGACAGTCGCCTAGCGCGGCGGGGATGGGGATCTCGACGACTTCGACGTTGGGCAGTCTACTGAGGGTATTGGCGACTTCGTCAAGCACCTTTGCAATTGGTGGGAGGGGCTCAATGCGGCCATCGGAGCGGAGGATGCCGATTGTGAATTTCCTCGGTTTGGAGAGGGTTGCTTGCTCAGATTGCGTTAGGGAGGAGAGGGATGGTGTCTCACTCGCCCATCGCCCGAGTATGCAGTCTTCGCCGAATAACTCTGCCCTAGGAACGATTTCCCTCATCAGGACGTCAATGTCTGCCATTGATCGGGCGATCGGGCCAGCTACAGGCTGCAAGCCGACTCTTCCCTTCCCTTCCACCCCGCCGCCTAGCTGTCCGCCAAACGGCACACGCCCGCTGCTAGGCTTGAATCCGAAAATCCCCTGACACATCGCCGGGATACGGATGCTCCCGCCGATGTCAGTGCCGAGTCCAATCATGGATCCACGCATGGCGACCAGCGCGCCCTCACCGCCTGTGCTGCCGCCGGCTGTCAATTTGCGGTTTAGCGGGTTCAGCGTGCGGCCAAAGAGGTTGTTCGCGGAGTCCAGGGCGCCGAGGGTTTGGGGGATATTGGTTTTTGTGATGATGATGGCTCCGAGGTGGAGGAGGAGATCGATGAGGGGTGCGTTCTTTGCAGCGGGCTTGAATGCGAGTGCGGCGAGGCCGGTTGTTGAGTCTATGCCCTTGATGTCGAAGCTGTCCTTGACGGAGACCGGGAGGCCGTGGAGTGGACCGATCGGTTTGCCGGTGCGCTTTAGGTGGGCATCTAGTTGGGTGGCTCGCTCGAGGGCTTGCTCGAAGAGGGGCTCAGTGAGGCAGCGGGTGAGCTGGTGGGCAATTGCGGCGCGCTGGATATGGAAATAGGTCAGAAGAGTCAAAGGAAGTGTAGGAATTGGGACGGATTCTTCTTTTTGTTTTAAATAAGTATGAGATAATCTTGCTCACCTTACAGAATGCTTCACAAACCTCCCTCGAGCTCAGTCTTCCGCTTGCAATCTCCCCCAGCAAACCCTTTATGTCCCAATTCTCCGTAATGTCCAACTGTTTTCTATCTAGTAGGCCGCATTTGCGCGGGACATCCATAACATTAACCGCTTCATATTGATTCGTAATCGCGATAGAATCCTCTACTGACAGAATGCCTGCGGGGATGAATTGGGCCGGCACGCGCCATGCTTTAGGGATCCGGGAATCGAGCTCAGCTAGCTTCTTGCGAGACACAGATTTATAGGCGGGTTCTGGTGATACTGCGGACATGTTTGGTGTGCACTAGGGTGTGTAGTTGAGCAGTGATTAAGTATTCCTCTGTGGGAAATAAATGTTTAAAGAAAGGATTGGGGATGCGGAGGGCCGGGGCCGAAGCGGGAATGTCGAAGTGGGGAAAGCAACTAGTTAGTTAGTTAACTGCAAAGCGTTGCAATGCCGACAATTCCCAAACATCAAATACTGTAGGGTACAAAGCTTGGGCTGAGGAACAAGGTTCGTGATGCGTGTCTGTCATGGTTAGAGTCTACACGACGATGTAGATGAGAGCGGAGGTTAAGTTGGACCTCGGCAAAAGGTTCTGAGGGTTCGGCCTTCCAAGCGCCTGTTAGCCGACTCGGCTATTGCAAACTCCATTCTTTCGCCTGGGCTGGTAACTTAGCCAGTCTGAGTGGTCTGGACTCTCTATACGGCCTAATGCAAAGGGTTATATATAAACAAACACGGTCTGGATTTGGGGAATCATGGGTGGGAACTAGTAGCTTAGGACCAGCCTGTGGGTAGACCGTAGGACAGAATAGACAAATTGACCCGCCTAATAGATGGAGCGTAGACTGATGCGAAGGAAAATTGCCAAAATCAATATCTTGAAATGTCCCTCCCAAATGCCCAATTCGAAAACCATGAAAATAAAATCCTCAATCGATTTCTCCAACTCATACTCATCGACAAATATGCCCCCTTCCATATGATCCACGCTGGATACCCACGAATACCCCTCGGGAGAATCCCTTTTCCGCTCCCTTCATTAGACGTTTCGTGTGGAAGCTGCATCAACGCTCTTGAGCTACCAATATATGCAAGGACGCCTAGATTCTTGAAGGAAAATCCGGACCCACTGCCTATCTTCCCGCGATTGAGGGCCCTAGCCAACCACAAAGCTTCTTGATTGGTCGCCTGAGCGGTCGCTGGAGGCGAGCCGCTCTCCAGCATGCAGTTATCTCCAAGGGCAAACGCATCTTTCAAAACGGCAGTCTGACCGTCTCCAGATTCCAGTTGCAATCTCAAATGGTCGTCCACTAGTAGTGCCCCCGATTGTTGAGCCTTCTTGACATTCCACACTATATTCCCGGCGCCAGTGATAGGAGCATTCCCGCCCTTTGCGATGGCGGATGATATGGGAAAGCGGTCGATAGCACCAAGGGAGTTATTTATAAACTTGTTCATCTCATTGCCAGTGGCCCAGACGCACATTCCAACGCCTTCTTCGCCGTCCTCTTTTGTTTTAAGCGTAAGACATCCCTTAGGGTCCATCTCGTGGGGGCCTTCTGTGTATGGCTCACCCCAACGCAAGCCCTCAATATGATGGTTCGTTTTGATCGTTACACCCTCTCTCCTCATTTTTTCCATCGCATAATCAGAGAGCGATTTATCAAACATGCTGAGTACGGTAGGTGCGACATCGTATAAGGTGATGCGGACATCACTTTTAAGCTGTGGGTATATCTTAAGCAAGTCCCCATGCACAAAGTCACAAAGTGTGGCTGAAAGTTCGGTTCCCGTAGGGCCTGCGCCAACAATGGCGAAATGTAGGAGTCGTCGTTTCATTTGTGGGCTCGTTTTCGGCATCGATGCCAGTTCGAAACATTCACGGATCCGACGTTTGACTCGCCTTGCATCGCCAACATCCTTGAAAAATAAAGCATTCTCCCTTACACCGGGTGTATTGAAAGTCCGGCTGACACATCCGACCGCGATGATCAGCTTATCGTATGGTACCTCGAACAGCTGGCCGGCTTCCCATTTCTCTCTTTCCTGACTTGTGTCCTGGTTTTGCTCCACACGGGCAGATTCCGTCACGCCGCTCTGCACAACGGAGGCTTCGCATGTGATGACTTTCCGATTAAAGTCCACGCTCCGAGCCGCTGCTTGTATGAAATTGACCTTGTTATATCGGTCACGAACAGGCTCGACAATTTCGGAGAAATTGAGGGTGCCGATCGCTGCATCGGTCAGGAGAGGGGTGAAAACGAAATATGAACGTGGTGAGATCACTGTACGGTTGAATTTGGTAGGCGATAGATGTCGCGAGACGGTATATCCTCCCCATCCAGAGCCCAGAATGACAACGCGTTCTTCGTTTCCTCGAAGTTCAGGCTCGGTTGAGAAATTCCGGATAGAGGATTTGTTTGTATGACGGAAAGAAAATATAAAAAGGCCGGTAATCTTGGTAGAGATGGGCCAGGCAATTGGTTGCGTATGCTTAGGCCATCGGGCACTCCTGATCAACGCCATTCTATGTGGCGGATGGGGATTTGAATGGTGATTGAACAGCCGTCAGTCAAGCTAAACATACCTTTGATCATTGCTAGGCTCTGATAAAATATATATCCCTTGTCAGCCTCCTGGATTTCCCGATCCGCGTATGCCTGTGATTCATTGCCTGTGAACTCTCTGCCCTCTCGATGACCTCATTTTGCTAAGATTAGGTAATGTGCAGGCATTATATCGGCCAATATCGCCCGAGAAAATTCCCCATCCGCCGGAAGGGACGGACGGAGGTTTGCGGGACACACTCAACAAGCGAAACTGGGAGTTATTGATGACAGCAAAGATAATTCGATGCTATGGCCAGGATGGACAAATCCTGGTGGTTGATTTTAGCTCCTTAGTAAGCCACGCTAAGTCACATGGCGATAAAGCAGCCGCGATTAGATTAGATTAGATTAGATTAGATTAGATAACGAATCACGTGCCACGCCAAGCCTGTGGAAACTTCGAGGAACAACTCGCGGATTCTTTTACAACTGCCAAGAATGGTTGATATCTCAGCATCAAAAATCAGCATCTTGCGCCAGAGAGATAGCTTCAGCACTGTGGTCGCCTCACCCGCCATTGCGTAAGCCTCTTTAATTCTGCTGCCTGGGGTGTCTACAGTTACATGCAACATCCACTGCGAAATAGCCTGTGTGACGATTTATTCGGTTGCCTTGAGGATTAATGTCGTCCCTGATTCGCCCCCACAGGCGCATGGAGCGATGGTGGTGGAACTCAAATCCGGGGGGGAGTACTTGTGTTTGTCTGGCTTTGCCACACATTGATAAGTAACTTCGGGCGGCTTCTCGCGTCTTCCGCAGGGGTTGGTAGATTGATAATCGATTGTCCACGCAATCCCTGAATGCCTTATTTTTTATCTATATAATCTGTGATTCGAAGCATCATATCTTGGAATCCTTTTTATTTTTCATCTACATTTTTCTTCCTATCTCTATCTTTGTCCTTCTAATAGGCATTCTCCAGCTTTTTCAAAAAGTATACTAAACCAAACACTTCATATATACCCTGATTTGTTATCTGTTTTCGAACATCAACCAATCTTATAACCAAAAATGGCAAACATCTACTACCTCAACCGGCCGCCCCATCCTATGTGGAACTTCATAACCGATCTAGGAGAGCATGGTCTTAACATGTTTGCCCAGCCTCCACCCTATCCCACCCGTGAGCACGGAAACCAACACAATACCAGCCAGCAAGACCAGACGAACAGCCCGCACAGTCAACCCCAATCGGGAGCTCACAGCGTCCATAACCCCGAGCAGAACCGATCCGAGCCCCGTACCCGTGGCCTTGGCGAGAATACCCATAAAGAAGGCGTGCAGGAAGAGAACTCCTGGGGTGGTCCATCCCATGCTCACGGATGCCGTCGTGGCCGCGGGCGCTTTGGCCATCCTGGTTGGGAACATCCCGGCCGAGGCCGCCGACATCGCCATGGCAGGCATGGAGGGAATGCATGGTGGGGGAACTTCTCCAATACCCCTGAAGACCAAGGACAGTCATCGGGAGGGAACGCAGAGTTCATGCAAAACAACCTAGAATTTCTCAAAAACCTTGGCAACCAATTCGGCATCAACTTCGATGAGATTCTAAACAACCAACAATCCAGCAAGGACGAGGCTGATTTTGTCCCTCGTGCCGACGTTTTCAACACAACTAATCAGTACATTGTGCACGTCTCCCTTCCCGGTGCGCAGAAGAAAGATATCTCCGTTGATTACGATACCGAACACTCTACACTCCGCCTTGCCGGCGTAGTCTATAGACCCGGCATCGACGAGGAACTTAGCAATGCACTCGTCGTGGACGGGAGATCCCGTGAAGTTGGTGTCTTCGAGCGCGAAATCCATTTAGGGACCCGGGACCAACCGGCCCATATCGACGCTGACAACATCGGTGCCAAACTGAGTGATGGCGTTCTCACCCTGACGCTTCCGAAGATCGTTGTCGATAGAGATACCTTCCGCCGTCGGGTCTCGGTAGAGCAAATAAGGAACGAGAAGGACCAGGGGTTTGACGGAGAAAAGGAAAAGGCAGAATGGAAGGGGAAAGAGAAGGAGATTGAAAAGGAAGCTGAGCCTCAGCCCATGCAGGTCGATAGTGAAACCGAGGCCGGGGATGAGGTTGTCAGCAAGGGCAGGAAATCCCCACCCAGCCCGAGCGTTCGCTCTGAGGAAGAGGAGGAACGAGAATACATCACGGTGGATGTTGATTAGGTCACTCTGTTTCCAATGGACCTAGGATCTGTATGATTTTGTTTTCGTTTTCGTGATTGAGTTTTTATCTTTGATGTTATGTGTTTTGATGTGCAAGTAATGTGAATTGGAGGACAATTATATCTGCTATGTATTGTATATAATGGCTGGTGTTTCCAAATCTAATGATCTTTGATGATTTGCATAACCTTCCCGTCTCTATTCGCTATCGTATTTTTGACTCTATACCCCTCGCTTGAAGCCCCAGTATTCACTAATCATTGAGAATTAAGAAAAATTGACGCCCTATTCTCCTCACAAATTCCAAGCTCCCAGCATCATCACATGCAATCCCCCCATTTAGCCAACAAACAAGCAATCAACAGAGCATCGTAATCGTATAGATCAATCCCGAGATCTCCCGCATTGCAGGGTCCATCGCGTCCTTGGGGAATTTGAAAACACAGAATAAATTATCTTAACCCTAAGCAACAAAGCTTCATTTCATTTGTGTTCTCTCATGAGTCTAACCCATACTTCATATTCTAGCTCCCTCGAGGCTCCTCGCCTGCATTGCCCGATAAGAACTTGAAGGGAAAACTGACGTCTGGGTGTTCCAGCCTTTAACTAGTTACCGGTTAAGCTTAAGTCTAATAATAGTTAAGGTGTACGCTAAAACTGCAGGCGGCCAGTTAAAAACACAGGGTCAGGGGCGGAACGGAACGGAAAACGGGCCCAAGCAGGATTCAGGGTCGGCTTTTCTTTTTGGTTCCTCGCACGGTTATCGATACTTATAGTAGTATAAGTATCACTGCTTGGTCGGACTCTAGTTCACGGTCTCCAGGTGCAGTGGCGGAGGGGGGGTTAGTGCAAATATCACTCTTATGACATTTCGCTGGGAATATGTGAGACAACTTGCAATGGGCTAGAAATATATATTTTACTAGCTGGCTCAAGGTTAGCATCTGAGGATGAGGTTTCCAAGATGCTCTCCCTTATATAATGGAATACAGTTACTTTAGGATCAACTAATGGTTTCGTACCAACATAAAAAACTACTGGGATATCTGCATACACCTAGAGTTTAGGGTAGCCAGACAAGCAGTTGAGACTCAATTTCGTCTCTTATCCAGCTTGCATGCTGTTTGCGCTAGAGAGAGTCTCCTGCGTAGTCTAAGACTGAAACAAGAGAATAAAATGAAGAAGCAGGGGGATAATAATAATAGTAATTGTGTACCAACTACCTTAATATTCTGAAATATAACCTGAGCCTGCTCCCAAATAAGAGGATGCGTTTCAGAACACAGCCGTGTCTCAGGAGAGCAGGAACCCGCTGCAGAGATCAAGCAGCTATCCGAGATCCTGGGCACTGCATATGTTTTTAGTTTAAGCTTAAATATTTGTTTTAGATCTGGGACATTTTTGACAGGGATAACTAGCAAGCATGAAGCAAATAGGCTATCCGGATTATGGACAGTTTTTTGCCATGTCAGGCAGTGATGTCGTGTTTTGAAGTCAGTCGTGCCGTGGGAAGTTGAGTATAACTAGTAACTATCAGTTTGATGGGTAGACTGTAGTTAATGGATGAAGTCTCTCTGCACAAGAAAGCTATGTAAGTAATTAGTTAGTGAAACATGGCTGGTGTCAATATTGAGATCCAATGGAAGAGCTAATAAATAGGGGAACATAGTTCTCATCCTTCTCACAAGCTGAGCTGTGACATATTTGCTCTTCTCACAGAGGCAAATGGAAAGATCCATCAAATTTCTAGTTCTGACTCCTTGTGGACACTAGCTCTCTGCTGATGAGCATGACCTTGGACAAGTCACAACAGCTCTGGACCAACTTGGCATGTTATCCACCATGCTCCCACCAAAGTCCAGATGGATTTCAGTGATTCGTTCTTGTAACTAGTTATGTGCTTGGCGTGAGGGTTGTTGGTTCAATGACCCACGAGCAAAGGTTGCCCATGTTGCACCCTCACCGTTTTCTCCCATCTGAGAGTTAACTTCGTGAGCCCAAAAAGCCTGAAAATACCATTCCACAGCCGGGTTCTCCGTTCATCCAAGATCTGTGAGTGAGATCCTCGGAGATGCTACTAACGGAGAAAATGCCCAAGCTGCCTTGTCGGCGCCGAAGAAAGGAGATCTAAAGCCCGGGGTGGCCCACAATGGTGGCCAACTGCTCCATCACGACGGCATCCTCCTCCCAGTCCAAGACTCTAGACTCCTCCAAGAAGCCCAATTGCCGCTTTTGCCCTAGTCACTGGGGGCCGTGGCTGGACGGCGGGTCCAAAGCCAGCGAACGAGATACCTCCTTTCGAGCATCCGTTACAAACTCCAGATGCGGCGGAGGATACGGCCTCAAGGCCGGCCTGAACAACCATCCTTCGATGCCGTGATTGTGCAAGAAACCCCACGCCAAGATCTTTCGGTCGACCTCCGCGTTTTCCCCCGCGTTGTCCACCGCAGATTTGCAGCGCTTGTCTTGCTTGGCAGACGAAGGCAAATCACGCGGGGAAATCCCCAGCTCGCGATGGTTTGGTTTCCACTCCGGAGGACAGCCAGCCGCTTCTTATCCTGGTCGTCTAGATTCCCTGTCTGTTTGCCGGCTCAAACTCTCCCTGAGAGTGCTGCTCCAACGCCAAGTGTCTATACCCGGACTCGCTCGCCACTACCTCGGGTTCTCCAACGCGTCATCGAGAGACGGATCTTGGGGAAAAATGGGGATAAATTCCCCGTTGTGCGTTGCACAAAGAGCATCGCAAGATAGATCTCCGCCTATATAAGCTGGCTCGCCCCAGGCCCCAGAGGAGGCATTCTACCCCATACCCATTCCTTCACCCGTCACCTCGTTAAGAGCCACAAGAAAATGGCAGGAGTAGTTTCCGCCGAAAAAGCGAACCTCGAACATCTCGAAGATGGCTCCAAATCGGACGGTTCTGAGGAGATGTTCACCCCAAAGCAAGCCTCCGCCATAAGACGACGAATCGACTTCAGACTCATCCCTGCCCTGGGCTTTATGTATGGGATATCTCTCATGGATCGCAAAAATGTGTCAAATGCAGCGATTGCGGGGATGCGGAAGGACTTGGACCTGCTCGAAGGATACCGATACAGCCTGATCACGCTCAGCTTCTTCATCACATACGTCCTGTTCCAGCCTCCGATGACAGTTTCATGCCGGAAAGTTGGACCGCGCATCTTCCTTCCCGGTATCTGTCTTCTCTGGGGTGCTCTAATTATAGGATTCGGATTTGCGCAGAATTGGACTACAATGGTGGCTCTGAGATTGATACTTGGGATTCTTGAAGCGGGATACTTTCCTGGATGTGTTTATCTTCTGTCGACTTGGTATACCCGATGTAAGATGCGTTCATATCCTGAGTTGGCAATGGTACACCTCTAATCTGTAATAGTCGAGGTTGCCCGCCGCTACTCTGTTTTCTACCTTATTGGAAGCCTGGCATCGGCATTATCAGGGATTCTCGCTTTCGGCCTGATGCAAATGGAAGGGCTTCAGGGTATCCGTGGTTGGCGATGGTAAGCTCCGCCTCTCCAAGTTCAATATCTATTGGGTGACTCGACTAATTAGCTCTAGGATTTTTATCATGGAGGGTGTTGTAAGTGTTCAGTCAATCGAAGACCTATAGTCTAACCAGCTAATAATCCTACGCAAGATAACATGCTCAATTGCAATCTTTGCCTATATTTTTATCGTCCGATTCCCCGATGAAGAACAAAAGAAGCCATCATTCCGGTTTTTGAAGCCAGACGAATGTCAATTTATCGTTGATCGCCTGGAAAAGGACAGAGGAGACGTGGCAATCGAGCCCTTTTCGTTAGGCAAGTTCCTGAAACCTGCCGGCGATTGGGAGATATGGGCTTTTGCATTTATGTTTTTGTAAGTGCTAGTCGATGTCCTCTCCCCAGCCTGACATGCAGCTTGCTTACTTTTCAATACTACAGCTCTGTGACCACCGTCACATATTCATTTTCATGTGAGTCTTGTGTCCAATCCAACAATCCCACAATCCACAAACTGACCCATATAGTTTTCCTCCCTATTATCCTAAGGGATAACATGGGATTCTCCATGGCCGCCTCGCAATGCCTCGTCGCCCCGCCCTACGCCTTCGCGGCCATACTCATGTTCACAACAGCCTATCTAGCAGACCGCTTCAAGATCCGCTACCCATTCATCGTCTTGAACAGCGTGATTTCCCTCGTCGGTCTACCCCTCATGGGCTTCCACTCCAACAGCGGGGTACGATATTTTGGCGCCTTTATCGGGGCAGCGGGGGTAAACGCGAACGTGCCGCTTATTATGGCATACCAGGTTAGTTAATCCCAAGACCATTATAAAACCATATCGATGGACTACTTTGACTGAATCACTGCAACACAGGCGAATAACATCCGCGGCCAATGGAAACGAGCCTTCTGCTCAGCAACCCTGACTGGATTCGGCGGCATAGGCGGGATTGCAGGCAGTCTTGTGTTCCGCACGCAAGATAGCCCGGAGTACCTGCCGGGTATAATTGCAACGATGACGTATGTTGAGAGCTTTTTTTTCTTTCTTCGTCTACCCCCCTGATGTCCAACTTTGTCATTATTTTTTACCCCTTTTATTTCGTTTATAGTAGTAGATACTAACGCTTGTACATGTACATAGCTGCTGCGTCGCCGTCATCATCACCCTCGCTGCCCTCACGGTATATTTCAAGCGCCAGAATAAGAGAGCCGATCAGGGCGAGATCGTGATCGGGGACAGCCCGGGGTTCCGGTATACATTGTAGGTATAATAGTGAGCGGCGCTTCCACCGATGGATGGCTTTTATGGGAGAATATATAGAAGTTGAAACGAAATGACATGGTATTATCTCTCTGATCTATACCTCCTCCAGTGGCGTTTTTTTCTTTTTCATTTTCAGTTAGTTAGTTACTTGGGTTTTTTTTTTTTTTTTTTTTGGTTCTGGGGGGAAATCTTCTTTTAACCAGGTGCATGCATGCATGTCAATTACAGAGTTACGCCAGCAGAGGATAACTACTAGTATACTATATATAAAATAACTATTTATAGCCAACCAGACATTTTCTTTCCCACCCTAAAGCTCAATATGCAGTAGTGGATGTACCAGTTCCTTACATGAATGGATGCAATGCAAATGTAATGCAATGCAATGCAACATAATACTTTACACATTCATATAAATAGGTAATACTCCCGCTAACCGTTGAATTATAACTAGCAGGCAGGCCTTGGAGAAAAAAGAATGAAATAAAGCTATAGAAAACAATCCTAGGGAATTCAACCCCCCTTTACCCCCCTTGCTGCCCCCAGCCTCCCGCGGGTCCCTCGGGTCATGTGATTGTGATAACCCTAATGATTTTATCTTTATCCCCTTAGCCCAGGGATATGTATGTGCGTATTTCTTACCATGGGATGAGAGGTGTACGCATTATGCAGGTTCTGATGATGGTTATTGTTAGTAGTTCTCTCTCTCTACAGGGATGGGTCTAACTATTCATGCGCTTATTTCATCATGACAAAGAAAGAAAAAGAAGTTAGGGGGAAAAGGGAAAAGGACTCGGAATGATGAATAGTAGTTAGAAAAGAAGAATGAAAAGGAAGGAACAAATAGAAAGAAAGAAAGAAGGAAAGAAAAGAACCTGAAAATATGAATCTGAAATTAGAAAAGTCTAAAACAATAAAAAATAAAAATATTCGTTAACTAGTAGTAATCTTGCAAGGCAGTGAATGTGTGAAACTGTAATAACTTCACTACCTAAAGTCTGAAATGAATGCCGTGTGAAAAAAACCTAGCAAGGTTTCTATACTATCTTCCATAGCCTGAATGCCTCATTACAAGTTGTACATCTATGGGAATTGTATCTTCGTAAAATAGGGAAGACCGTCAAAAAAAATTGAACTCGATATGGTAATAAAAGGAAGGGAGGGAAGAAGGTGGGCAAGGGAAGGATAACCAAGGCAATCAAATCTATATCAATCTTTGTTCTCCGCTCATACGCTCTTCCATCTCATCTCGATAATCCGACGATCCATCTATTATTCTTTATGCTCCGCCTTCTTGAGAGACTTCCATTCCAAAAATAGAGGTCCAACCACAGACAACGCACAGCCCGCAACCGCAACGTAGAACACTTCAGTAATAGCAGCGTTAAACGCCCTCACAACGGCAGGCAACGACTCTGTAGGGATCTGATACTGAAGCCTGAGCGGGCCAGTAGCGAAAACCAGTTCGGGACTTATCGACGGGGCATAAACGGCCAAGTTGTTGACGAGTTGGTTTTGGAAGACGGCTTGCCCTATTGCCAGGAATATCGCCGAGGTGAGGGTTTGGATGAAGGTGAGGACTGCGGTTGCCGTCGCGAGCTCGGTTTTTGGTACGGCGACTTGGGGAATCAAAAATGCGTTTTGTGCTCCCATGCCCAACCCCACGCTGAGAATGACCTGGTATCCGAGCCATTGGCTGGCGCCGGAGTTTGTTTTCAAGTGGGTTAACAGTCCAGCTCCCACTGTACCGACCATAGAGGATACGATTAGGAAGGGCGTGTAGTATCCAAGAGCCGTAACGAGGAATCCACAAATTATAGAGGAAATAACTAGGCCCAACATGGTGGGAAGGCTCATGATGCCGGATTTTGTGGCTGAGACGGATTTGACCGCTTGAAACCACCATGGAAGCTTGGAGGGAGTTAGTGAACGATTTCAGTTAGAAACATGGCTAGGGAAGAGGGGTAACGTACGTAGTACATGCAGATGAACATGGCGCCGGAGATGCCCATGATATACAGAAGCGCGCCGAACATGTTCCGATTCCGTATAAGATAACTAGGGACTGTAGCCTTGTCTTTCTGCCAGACCTGGATAGCACAGAATATGACCAAAAGCACACCAGACAAGGAAAGCAAGGCTATTATTCTAGCATCACTCCATGGGTATTTGGAAATCCCCTGACGTCCTCCCCACTGCAAAGCTAGAAGAAGGCAGGTGACACCGGGTATGAGGAAAAAGGACCCTATGAGATCGAAATGTTTGAGTTGCTCGTTCCAGGGAAGACCACCCTGAGGCGGGGCGCCTGGAGGGAAAAAGAAAAGTAGACATATTGCTGTAATTGCTCCAAGAGGGAGATTGATATAGAAGCACCAGCGCCATGAGATATGGTCAGTGAACACTCCTCCTAAGCTGTGAGTGCGAGGGTTAGTGTTTTGATAAGCATCTTAGTGGTTAGGATCAGGTATGCACTTACAGGGGCCCGACTATACTGGCAACACCATGCATGCTCCCCAGAAGTGATACATATATCGGGCGTTGTCGAAGGGGAACAGCAGAGACGATAATTATAATGGACCCCGGGAAGAGGCTGGCGGCACCAACCCCGGACACAGTACGTCCTGCAATGAGCATGGCTGAGGATGTCGCTGCCCCGGCAATCAGGGAACCAATTTCAAATATCGCCAACCCAGCTAGGAATATCCATTTGGCAGAATACATGGTGTACAATTTGCCGAAAAACAGTTGCGTCGAAGCCGTGGCAAAGAGGTACGAGGAGCTATACCAGCCATTATCCCCTACCGACTCAAACTGGTCTGTGATCTTAGGAATGGCAGTCGCGAGAATGGTTTGATCCTGATTTCATACAGCCACTCGTTAGCTCAGGAGTTGTAGAGGGTTGTAGGACATGGGAATAACATTCAACCTACCAGGGAAATGCAGAAGAGTGCGAGGCATAGTGCGATGGATAACAGCACCAACTTCCAGAAGGTGGGATACGTCGTTTTTTCATCAGTTGGGTTATTGCATTCGAGGGCTTCCTCGGCGTCTGAAGGGGTATTTGACGCCCCGTTCTCCGGTTTAGCAACGGGGGGGATGGGAGGCAAGGGCACCGCGACAGAGTCAAGCTGTTGACTGGCTCGTTTCTCGTCATCCATAACGCTTTGGTGACCCAGAATTCGACTTATAGTCAGAGTATTAACTGGGAGAAAAAAAAATGGTTTGCGGATAACAGACGGAAACGAAGAGTTTAACCAGGAGGCCTGGACCAGTTGGTGCTGCTGTTAAAAGAACAAGACCCGCATAGAAAACGCAGCAATTGTTCCCACAGACGCCGGATGCTTAACTCCCGGATCCATGGGAATCCCTATACGGATAGACAAAGAACAAAGACTGTTGGTTGCTGTGCTGGTAAGCATAACTCGGAGCATGAAAGAGCCGTGTGCTGTGTAACCAGCGTCGATTCGGTATAACGATAGATACGAGTCGTCCAAGAGGATGGCCCCACTGGAAGTGAAGGGAATCAAGCTGGCATCAAGCAGTCAGGAGATGTCGCGGTGTGGGAATATATTCGGATTTGCTCCCTGCGCGTCGCGTGCCTGGACATGGAATCAAAATCAATGCGGCCATCCGACGCACACACCCGGATATTGATATTATGAGCTTCTCGGCAGACGGTGTTGAATGTGTTTGGTATCAAAGGAGTGTCAACGTCTGGCATTTTGAAGGCCTGTCTGCAATCATCCTGCAACACGCACAGTATAAATGGATAGCTGGGCGTATGTTGGTGTTGGTGTACAGCCATCAGAGCATCCAGAACATTCCCCATAGATTACGCAATCTATGTGCACTCAGCATGACAATTCCAAGCATGGGACACAGTTCAAATAGTAACTATATGATTTTCGTGTGAAACAGTAGGAGCTAGGCAAAATGTGCAATGACCATGTCGATAAAATTTTATGCAAGATTCTGTGTAATGTCTTGGACCAGAATGCTGTGGTCGGGAGGAAGGGCCATTTTGAAACCTGAGAATCAGGTCTGCTGCGAATATTCTCTTCTCACTGGGAGACAGGTTGTTGGTGATGTTGGAACAGTGCGGTTGGTTTAAATATTCTTCTGGATGGCCGTTTGAATCCGGTTTTTAGCTACTAGTATTAGCAAGTTTCCCCCCCGATCCTTTCGCTAGCAAGTCAACCAATCATTGCGTGAATTAACACATGGATAGATATAGTCTGCTCTCCCTCTTTCAAGTACGCAATGGATATATACGGGGTACTAGTATCTCATTGCACTACAATGATATCATTGAAAATATATAGTTATGCGGAGCATAACTGTCAGTAACTACATTATGTAAAATATTTAAGAAACCCCCCTGCTTTTAAGCTATGTTCTAGGGATCTTTTTTATGTTCCCTTATACTCCGTACCTAGTATCTATTTACTCACCATAACATCAATTTAACTTCATATCGAAACCAACCTAAATTATAAAACCATGTAGAAACCTATAACCACCTCATTCACCCACCAATAATAACTTACCCCATAATAATAAGAATTTACTCAGGAACAATAAGAAATCAAAATGAACATATACTTTCTTTTCTTTATTTCAAACCCTACTAGTACCCTACTCCCCTCTCTTCCTCTGCTTTCTTGCTAATCCGTCCGTCCCTGTTACCCTAGCCTAGCTATATAACTCAGTGGGGAATGTAAAAAACAATAAAACAAACCCTGTTTCCAGCCCGTATTTCATATTTCATACTTTATATTCCAGGTTCCATGTTCCATGTTCTGCATCACTGACACTTAAGCCATGCCATTCAAAGCGGGGAAGAAACGAAGAAAGAAAGAGATTTTTTTTTCCCTCAAATAAAACAAAAAAAAAGAAAACAAGAAGATCTGAATTATCTCCAGAATCAATCCACCACATCCTATCAAATAAAATCAAGCAAACTTCCCATCACCACCACCCCCTGATAATCCGGCCCCTTCTCTAACCTAACTATGCATCCGCAAACCGAAAAAACGCAACAGTCGAGCAGAAATTATTCCGGTTCTCAATCTGCGGCACAAGCCCCTTGCCGTCGCCACCTGTAATCATATTCACGCTAGCCTTCGTGCTAACGCCATACAAATGCACGTCCGAGCAGCTAATCTGGATCATATTCTCCTGGCACGATTCGTCCTTGAGGCATTCCTGGTTGTAGTTCTCAAAGAAGCTATAAAGCCCACCGCCGTACAGGTAGATATCGGAGGAATCGATGACGCGGAGACCCCATGCTTTCTTGCACGAGTCTGTAGTGCAGGCGGCAAAGTCTGGGTCATGGAAGGTTGGGTTAGGCGTGAAGGGGACGAGGGCATTGGGGTTGGATTGATAGTATGGTGTCTCGGTTTGGATGGCGCCGAGGAAGACGTTGGCTGCGTTGACGATGGAGTATTGGTAGAGAACGCTGTGTTCGGAGGCCGTGCCATAGAGCCAGACGGGGCCGGTACTCTCGATGAGGACGCCACGGCCGTTGTAGATGTTGATCTGGTTGTGATCTTTCAGGTCCAGTTCGTGGTCAGATACCCAGAACCAGGTGTTCTCAAAGTATCCAGAAGCGGATTTGGTAACGTGCATTAACATGAAGGCGCCAATGCATTTGGGGTCGGGGGTCGTGGTGCTGTTGGGGGTTTTGGAGCAGGTGTCACTCTGCAATTCGGTGCCTGCGGATCCTCCGACACGAAGATGTGTGTCCCACATTCCAACAGATCCCTGCGTGGTTTCTGCAACATTCCACTCGACAAGGATGGCTCCGGGAGCGGGTCCCTTTGTCTCGATCATCAAATCACTGATTTCGACAGTACCCTTGTCACCAGGTTGTCCAACTTGGAGGAGTGGGATTGGCTTGGACTCGTCGGCAAAAGCGGGACCTGAAGCCATCAACAATGGCCAAATCTCACCAGTGATCTTGATATCCTTGGGCACCTTGATCGTTGAGGTAATGATGTAGGCTCCATGATCGAAATATACAACATCTTCAGGAGAAGCGGCATCAAGGACAGCTTGAATAGCGGCGGTATCGTCGGTTACACCGTCTCCCTTGGCACCGGCAGCCTTAACGCTCTTGAACGATGAGGTAGGAACGTTTTCGTACTGTGGCTTTGCTCGCTCAAACAACTTTCCAGATTTGTCGAGAAGTACGGCAGGCTTGGTTGGACCGGTGAGGGGAGCGTTCATGCGAGTCTTTTCGGGAACTACCGACGCACAAACGGATGGCCCAGGGCCACCTCCAGTTTGCGAGGGAGAGGGAATTGCTGGCTCAGATGCCGAAACAGATGACGGAGTCGCAGTGGGAGATTGGGTCCCTGTAGTAACAGGCGGATTCTGAGGAGGCGCGGTGGTAGGTACGATCTCTGTAGTAGCGGGTGGATTCTGAGGCGGGGGAGTGGTAGGTACGGTCTCTGTAGCAACAGGTGGATTCTGAGGAGGGGGCGTGGTAGGCTGGGGCTGGGGCACCATGGTCTGCGAAGAAATCGGACTTGGTTTTGGTTGCGGTGCGGGGCACACGCCTCTCGCAGCGATGCGTTCTACTCTCATGGGGGGTGCTAGTCCAAAAGGCTGCGCAACTCTCTTGGCTTTCTTGGGTGTGCTAGGAGTATAGGCATTTCCCTGAACCCATGACGGAACGACTGAGCCTCCAGCAAGAACAGTTGAGCCATCCAGATGGGCGACGGCAATCTCTGAGCCAGTAAAGTCGACGTTGTCAAGAATGATGGAACCGCCAGTCTCGGGAATGCTCTTAGCGTTATAGGAGGTAACGACACCTTTAGGGGTAGCAGTAAATTTGCTGTCGAGGATCAGGACCGAACCAACAGTTTGGTTGAAGCCTCCCGCAGACATGTTGACGCCCACACCGCAGTCGTTGATACTGAGAGACTTGAAAGTCCATGCCCAGTTCCAGTTCATAAAGATGGCAGTGTTACAGTTGTTGAAAGTCAAGTTGCGAGTGGTGAACTGCTGATTTCCCAAGAACGCTCCAATATTGCCGCCATTGAAGACAAGATCGGTCATGAAACCACCAGAGCCGTTATCCATGAAGATACCCTGTTGTTTATTCGCCCCATCGCCACCCTGGACCATCTCGAAGCGAATATTCTGCAGACTGGTAGCCTGTGCCACCTGCCAATGAATACCAGCTCCCTCGGTCTGGGGAATTGCGGTTATGTCAATAACAAAGTTGCGAATCTGGCGGAAAAAGTTGTTTTGGTTGGTATACCAGTTGGCACCGCCCTCGACGTAAGGATCGGCGTCAATCACGGCCATTCCCTTGAAGGAAGACGCGGCTTTGAGGACGGGAAGGTCGTGCGGATTTCCCACAAGCTGGGTGTAATAGTACTGGACAATTGGGCTGGACACGACATATGTGCCAGGAGGGAAGTAGACCAGGCCAGGGGTAACGGTGGACGAGTCGCATCCAAACCCGCATCGCTCTCCACTGCTGATAGCCTGGTTGATAGCATCGGTGTCGTCCGTGGAGCCATCGCCTGGGGTGTCGTATTAGCAGTCGACGGGTCAATAGGGGGTTGATGGGTAGAACACACCTTTTGCACCAAAGTCCTTCACATTACGGAAGATATGGAAGTCCTTAGAGCCAAACGCGGGAGCACCTTGACGCTGAATCTCGCTGAGCCAGTAGGTGGACGCGGGGGCTGGGCTGCCCTCCTGTGGCATAGGGACAGCATCGACGCGTAGAGTCAGACCGCCCAACAACAGGAAGATGTTGGCAACGATGGCCACCAAAAGGGAGAATGGCGCCATGATGCGGCAAGGAACGCTATAATGGCGTGTAAGTCTGCTGGTAGAAGTGTTCTATACAGAATTCCAGAACAAGGCCACAATGCCGAGAAAGACGGGTAGTCTGGGAGTGGTGAAAGGAGTGTGGTGTCTCAATAGTGCTCAGCACCCAGAGGCAGAAGATAGTAACTACAACAGAAGAAGAGAAAAGCCTGCACCAGTCAGAAATGATGTACAAGATGGAGGGGGTAAAGAGAGAGATGGAGAAGAAGAAGAGGAGGAGGAGGAGGAGGTGAGGGGGAGAGAGAAGAAGTGAAGGTTCCCAGAGTAACTAGACCCCAGACCACAACAGCGCCAGCTCTTGTCCAAAGAGAGTGAATGGAAGTATAAGACACAGCACTCAGCACACAAAGAAAAGATGGGATGCAAAGAGAGGAGGTTCCCTGCAGAAGCGAAGAGAAACGAAGAATACCAACAACTGAGCAGACTCACCTCACCGCGGTGTTGGACAGCCCAAATAGGCTGAAGACGAGGTCGACGGGGTGTATTGATAGCGCGTATTGGCTGCGTATTGGGCGGCTGCCGTATCGCCCAAACAGGCGGGGCTGCACCGGGCGCGGGCTGGTAACGGCGTGACAAAACAGGCCCCCTGCGAGCCGGCGGCCCTTAATTATCGGCCCAAACACTTCTACCCCTGGCGTGGCCGGACTTCGACGCCGACAGCCACTCAAGAGTCAACGGGGCAGATCTGCTCAGGCGATCGGTGGGCGAAACGTCGAAACAAGCTGTCTGTGGCCTGTTTCAAACCGCCTGTGGAAGCCGTTTTGTTTCAGCGAGCAGACCGTTGAGTAACTTATTGGGCACTGGCCGAGGTGAAGTGCCAGATGAAGCACCGGGCGGTTCCCTTTTTATATCGATGCGATGGGCTGGGCTGGCAATGATGAGGATCGTCAGGCTGCTTTGCTTTTTCTGCATCGTCCTTTTCTGGCAACGTTCAGGCTGCTGCGGTCTATATGAATGCTTCAAGTTCCTTTGCTTCTTTGCTACAGGTAGTTATGTCCTGATCCATCCAGAAACCCCCGCACCTGGTCACCCCCAGCCCGCAGAAACGCATGGATGCAACTGGTGACATGCTTAATCGGACAGCTTCTCCGCGACTGCATTGTCCTCACGCGCCTTGAAGGAAAAAGAGAAGCGGGGGTCGATACCACCCCGTTCTATCACCTTCTCCCATGATCTTGTCATGTCCAACCATCGCGGTTGGCTGAATGGATCACCCGATCGCCATCCTCCGGAAGCTTGGTGATATTTCGCTTGAGCCGCCCGCTTCCAAATTCTGAGTTTTGATGCGGGGATCGACATCCCGGCCGGTCAAATAGTGCGAAGGTCTGGATGGAGGAATCGATGTCACATTGTGACTGGTCACTGCCGAGAACTGCAAGAATCCCCGGCCATAGCACCCTGCATCCGGCATCCCTGCGCCGGTCTGGATTTCGAGCAGCACCATCAGGGCACAGGAACATTAGCACGGACACACCACACGTGCGAGTTTTGTGGTGCACGGTATGGGCCGTACATATTCCTACCTTGTTGTGCAAGAGCGACGTTTTCAGGTTTCGAACCTTTCCTTGGAAACTAAACACCAGCTGATGATTGAGTGTGTGGGAACCGCCGGGCGGCTTTAACTTTGAGCCTAATAAAATGAAGACAACATGGCCAGCATAGTGTGCCAAGCTTCATTCATGAAACACCAAACCTTGAGGCCGCTAACACTATTGGTCCAATATCCTTTGAAGAAAAGGACGGGCCAGTGACATAACAATAGTTCGAGGGCAAGGATTGCAAAGTCGCCCAGAGGCCACTGCAGAACAAGTCGAAAAGGAACTCGGGTCGTTCATATGGACAGTCATATAAAGAACCCATGCGAGATGTGACACAAGCAGTCGATGCCCATTCACTGATCAGACGCGCCGACACCGCTACATGTGCATTCAATTGCGACTCGAGGCGCGCGAGGAAACGCCTCTGCATCGTTTCTAGGACAATATGTCTTTCCTTCGCACAACATCATCGAATAAAGCAGCCCGTTACCCGTCAAAGGTGGGTGTTACCGAGGATTAAAAGGCGCCCAGGCGGCCGTTCCCAGAACAAATATTGTTCAGCCTTGCGGACTGGTCGCAAACCGGCCTTGCGAATTCTCATTGCTTTCTGTCTCGCCGCTAGGGGTCGAGGTCTACCATCTTCTTTGAGCCACAAAGCTTGCTAAGGGGCCACAGGGTCGATTCTTGAAGCTGGTACACCATAACAAGACAAAATATGAACTTCTATTATTTCACACTCGACGTTACAGGTTATTTGCTTAGCACGCTCGAAGACACCAAACTTCTGCCAGAAACAACGTTTCCATCGTTAGAAGAGGCCACCACTATGCGAGTCATGTGACCTCGTGTCGTTTTCGCGCTACCCAACCCCACGTTTCGACTACAGCAGCATGATGTCATCCATCACCATCCATCGTATTGTTGACTCAGACTGCAACATTCCCTGACATTTCACAGCGCCCGTTGCTAACTTTAGTTAGGCAATGCGGGCCAACATGAAGAATAAATTCCCCCATCCGTCTCAGCGATGTCCAAAGCCTCCGAGATCCCTTTCCCCTCCCAATCATCCACCCAACCCAACCCAACCCACCCCTTAAAACGCCATCCACAAAAATGGTCAAGGTAGCAATCGCAGGCGGCACCTCGCCGACCCTGGGCCACTCAATCATAAAGGCCATCCTAGCAACCAACGGCCGCCACACCCCCATCATCCTCTCCCGACTCAAGCCGGACTCCAACGAGCCCACACCCAGCACAACCCTCATCGCCAACCACCCAGTCGAAACCCGCTACGTAGACTACCACTCCCAGCCCACCCTCACCCCCGCCCTCTCAGACATCCACACCGTCATCAGCGTCCTCCTCTCCCCCAACCCAACAGACTGGGCAAACAGCCAAATAAACCTCTTCCGCGCCTCCATCTCCGCCGGCGTCAAACGCTTCGCCCCCTCCGAATTCGCCCTTGGAACCGCCATGCACCACAAGGCGCCCATGGACGCCCCCAAGATCGTCGTGTGGGACGCTATCCAGCAGGCAATCAGGGACACCGGGTCACCCATCGAAACCACCCGTTTCGTCTGCGGCGGGTTCATGAACTACCTCGGCATCGGCTGTCCCGGTAACGAGCAAGAGGCGCTGGCGGGCTTCCGCGAGCGGCCGTATCTGTTCAATATCCGGGACGGATGGGTTGAGGTCCCGCTGCGGGACGATGGCGGGTATCCGCGGACGACGATGACGGAGATCGGGGACGTGGGGCGGTTCGTTGCCGCTGCGCTTGATTTGGAGAGGTGGGGGAGGGGTGAGATGGCGATGGTTGGGGAGGTGGTGGGGTTTGGGGAGGTGGTGAGGGTTATTGAGAAGGTTACGGGGAGGACGATGAGGGTTAAGGAGGTTGGGAGGGAGGAGTTGAGGAGGGAGATTGAGGGGCTGCAGCCGGCGGATTGGGTGCGGAGGATGGAGTGTGGGTATAATTTGGTCTATTGTGATGATGTGGATGGGGAGACGGCGTTGGAGGGGTATTTGAATAAGATGTGTCCGCAGGTTAAGCCTGTGGGGATTGCGGAGTATCTGGAGAGGTATTGGGGGAAAGGGGCCGAGGGGGGGTCTACTGCTCCCGCCGCTGAGTAATTAGGTAGGCCATGGATTCAGTGGAGGTCGGTGTGCGGGACGCAAAATTGAACCAATATATATAGGGACGTGCTGTGTAAGCCCTAGTCCCCCGCTATCGGATACCACGAAGGTTCATTTCACTTTTGTACTTTTTTCCTTTTTCCTTTATTCCATTAATTCTTGATCACAGTGGAGAGTCCAATGTCCGCAACATCAAAGAGCAACAGGCACACTGTTAGCCCATAACAGCACCAAGGACGGTGGAATGGAATTGCCATCTTGCGTTCAGAGACAGTTGAATTATATAAAAGCCATCAGATGAATAAGCTGGCACATGATCTAATGCACTTTTTGAGCACAATTAGTTGCATTCATCCCCAAACCCGTCGCGTAATTCCCTAACTTAAAGATCGAAGGTTGGGCTTGAAAAGGGGGTAAAAGGGGTAACTCACTAGCCAGCGGAGCCGTGTCGGGAAAATATTCATGTGGCCTATGTACTAGTAGTTAACGTAACTACATTAACTAGTTACCTGCCAGATACCGCCATCACAATCGCCCGTCGAGCTATATAACTCTGTCACCACTTGTACGCCCGAAGACCATGTTGCTTGAGATATGGACCACCCAACAACATAATATCGACCGTGAATGTGGACCGCCAAAAAACTAGCTCTATGGAGATTTTTCAAACCATGGAAACAAAATCCTACCTCTACGCGGCCAAACCGGTTTCAAAGCCTTTTCAGTTAACACCCGAATCGGCTCCCCATCGTATCTAGCGCGGTGTTGTGTTTGGGTTCTGGTGATTGATTCGGGTGGTGGTGGTGGTTGTCGTCGTTGTTCATTAACTATTCAACCGGCGGAAGGTTCTTTACCCAAATAACTACCCAAGAGGGGCTTTAACTGAGTGGTTTCTGAATCACAGCCATGGTGGGATCACGTTGCTCTGAGTTGCAAGATATAATCTGGACGATGGCACTCTGAAGAAAAGAAGGAGGCGGGACGACGTAGATGGTAAAAAAGATTGTATAAATACTAGTTATTGACCTAGGCGATGGGAATGCGCCGCACAAGATATGATGATGGTCCTGGGGATTATACTGGAGGAGGCCTTCCTCCGATTAACTAAGACTCTAAGAGAGGGGGAAAGAAGATTTTGTGCTCATTTTTGGCGCGAGATGCCGGAACGGCAATATTGCAGCAGCAAACAAGCTCCGTCATGTAGTTGTTAGGCCCGGGAAGGACGTACAAAGAAGTTCGGCTGGGTCCAGAGCCCTACCTGACAAGATCATCCAAGAAGACAGATGCCCGAAGCACACCTGCATTAGCCGGAAAAGTTAGCAAAGGCTTGATGTCTGATAGGCTAAGGGAGTAGAAATGCAAAGTGCCGATTACTGGACCCCCCCCCCCCGGTATATAAGGGGATGCCGATGAATTGCACGATCTGAACACTTGCATTGGCAATTGCGAAAGAAGACAAGACGTTTTCAGGAATTCTCCCCTCTCCTTTGCTCCCCGCGCCCCCCCGACGATGATCGGATGTAAAACAGATCCGTTAACCAGCCCTTCTGTGTTTCATGTCGGCTCGAGCCGTCTGGGCCGCTTGAGGAGCCGCATGCCCACTCATATTGCGTCCCGGACTTCCGCCCCCGCCCCTTCCATCTCTCTCCCAATAACCCTCGCCAACCTCACGACGGCCTCCTCAAATCTCCCCTCCTCCTCCCACGCAAAACACAACCTCACAAACCGCTGAAAATTATCCACAGCAACCCCACCCTCGGCCTCCGCCCCGGAAACCTGAAACAAGTTGCCCCCTGCGACAACCAGATTCTCCTCCTCCTGTGCGCGCTTCGCAAGCTCGCTCGCCCGTACGCCGGCCGGTAGGCGGAGCCAGAGGAAGTAGCCTCCCGCAATCGCATTGTTAGTGTTAGTGTTAGTGTTAGTGCTACTGTCGGTCGTGGTGGAGGGCTCCGCAAGCTCCACGCCCAGAGGGACGAGATGCATCCGCACAGCGGCGGTGAGGGCGTGATAGCGTCTTGACAGAGATGGCTGGAGCACGGAGCGGATGTGTGTTTGTAGGGTATTGGTGGAGAGGAGGTGTGTAAGGAAGGATGAGGAGAGTTGGGACGGACAGCCGCCAGAGCGGGAAGAGGCGCTGTTGTGTGGGGAATGAGGGGGGGTGTTGGTTAGTTAGGTGATTCGTCTTGCGTTTTGCGTTTTGCTTCGTTTATATGGATGGCCTATTCCATTCATACGGCTACAAGGGTGTATTTTGTGGCCGTTTCCTTTGCCGTACGGGTGGGGTAGAGATGGGATACTCACGTCTGAGACAGGCCATACGCAAACTGCTTCGTCCCTTCCGCCCACCCAACCCTACAACCGGGGCCGACAATCTTGCTAAAACTCCCATTGCTCATCGCATTCCCCCATTCATCTACCGGCCCGCCATCTAGATACCGGTCGACGTCCACGATGCGTGGGACGAGCGCGTGCGTCGGGAACGGCTGGTTCTCTTCGCCAGGGCTAGCAGCGGAAACACTGGTAGACGGGGAGGCTGTTTGGGTCGGTGACTGTGACATTGGTTGTGCCGGCCACTGCAGGAAATCATAGACATCGTCTGAAACTATCAGTGCATCGTACTTGCGGGCCAGGCGGACGAGTCGCTCGCGGCGCCGCAGGGACATGACGCATGACGAGGGATTGGAGAATGTGGATGTAGTGTAGATTATGTGTTTGTAGATTTTCCGCCAGGGACGTGGGGGTTTGTGAGTCTGAGAGGTTTTGTAAGTAGACTGTGGAAGTGTAGGGGAGCGGAATGGCCGGTGGGGAGGGGGAGTGGGATCGGGGGATAAGGGGATAGGGGCGGAATTCCTCACTATCCCCTTCTCCATTCTACCCAACAACCCCCCATCCCAAAAAGAAAAAGAAAAACATCCATACCGGCTCATCAACCCTCTCCCCGTCCCGCTCCCGCTGCTCACACCCCCTCAACCCCGCCTCCAACACCTCAAGATCCACCCCTTCCGCATCCTCCGGCACAGCCCTCAACCGCCCCGCAAACCCCGCATCCTCAAATATCCTACAAGCAAGATAATACGTAGGCGCAACCATCCACACATTCCGCGTATATCCCACGTCCGTAAACGTCTGCAGCAGACAGGCGAGATTCTGACTTGCGCCGCCGGAAATACAGATTCTCTCGCTGCCCACGGGATTACTGATCTCACCGGTATACAAGCTGTTGGGATAATAAAACCCGCCCAACCACCGGCCCACCTGCTCTCTCAGCGTCAGGGCGCCCTGGTCGGGCCCATAGCTGAGTGCCGGCGCGGCGAGGGAGGGGGTGGAGAGCACGGCAGCGGAGGCGGCGGCGAGAGCAGCAGTTGGGTGGAGGGAGGGGTTTGGCCAGCCGCGGAAGAGGTTTGTGGGGGTGGACATTGTGGTGAGCGTTGGGCGGGGGATGCGGCGGGATTGGCGGGGGGTGGGTTGTCTGGTGGTTGTGAGGCAGCGATGTATGGATGCGCGACTTCGCATAACCTTATGTCCGCCGGTTACGTGTCACTACGGAGTACATAAACTGGGAACGGGTGAATGATTGCGGGTTTCCAAGACCCCGGGAGCGGTGAAATTCAAGCAAACAAACTTGCGGGCGGTTTTCGGAGAATTTGATGATTGCTGCGCCCCCCATTCTTCACGGCTCTTTTTTTTTTCTCTCACAGTGCGTGGCGCTGTTGGGGCGGCGCTGGGCGATGCTTGACTTGCTAGCCGGCTGATGGAGCAGAGTTATGGGCTATCTGAGCCACGGTTGACGCCATTGGCTGGTTTAATTTCCGGACTGTTCCTGTGGTTCCTGGGTGTGGATATTTTGGACGTTGATGATATCATCGCTGAGAAACCAGAGACAGAGCTATTGTTGATTTCGATCTTCAACGCTGCCTCAGGCAGATATGTTCTTCTATGTTTTTAGACTCGGAAAGGAAGATGAGGGCTCTATTTCAAACCCCATTCACTCCCTATAACAATGAAATATGCTCCACGCCAAGCGCGAATAATAATAAGCTCTGTACGGAGTACCCGTCCAAGGTCCGCCGATTCTCGGATTGGTGCGGAAGTTAGCCTGTTTGGTCAACGAATAAATAAATATCAAAAAGTCTATCCGAATTGCCGGCGATTGACTTTTCCAAGTAGCGATTCAGTGGGGCCGTGATATGTCTAGTCCGGCCTATCTTATTTTCTTTTTTTTGAAACAGTCTGTGACTCTGTGGTCTGTAGACTGTTCGTCGGCATTTCCCGTTCATCCTGCCGCTGTATTGAGAAGTGGCTCGATATGTTGTAAATATAACTAGCTCTCGAGCCTGCTTGCATGCCGGGAAATACGACTCGTTGATGTTCGTACCTTGCTTCAAGTTGCTTCGATGGATTCCTCGGCCAGTGACCGCGGGAGATGGTGTCACTATCAATAGTACTAAGAAGACCAAAGTGCTGGTGATTAGTTATCCGACTGTTTCGAATCGTCGTAGATGAGTGTGGCTGCCGCAAGCATCAATTCATAGTAATCAACAAATCCAAAAAATCCGTCTATGGGCTTTGTTGTCGCAGTCGCTTTGCGGAGTTATCCATCATCTCGCAAGAGCCCATTTGGCTTTTAAGCGATGCATGGCATCATTCTCTCTGGATTCAAGGCGGGGATCAAACAGGCTAGTTTGGTCAAACAGCCCATGTGGAACGAGGTAATATTTCGCAGCTGGGCAGTGCTCCAGGGGTCATTTGGCAAATTCTTTTTTTGGGGACCCTGGTTATTAACTAGTAGCAAATCCAACTCATTATGGTCAAGTTCGGGCGGGCGTGCAGATCCCGGCTCTGACATGGCGCCATTCGTGGGGGGTGGCTGGCACTGGGATTGAAAATATAATATATGGATGCATTGTTAATTTGTCATGGCCTTGGTTCGTCCGTATGGCATGTTATTAATTGAAGACGGGGATCGAGAGGATAGGGCTGATAGACAAGGATGAACAAGGTTTTATTAGTGACTTAGCGGGCATGTAGAAATAGGTTTTGGTGCTAAGATGGCTTCCGCTCTTCAGTACGAAATCGGGGATCGATCTCGATGCTTTTTTGGTTTTCGTGACATTATTCCATTGCACTGTTGCTATGTTTCCTTTGCTGGAAGCCGGTTACACTCGATTCAATAGATCAGGCCGCGGAGGACAGGACCATGCTAATCTGGCGCAGACTTGCTTGGGTTAGCCCTCAGCTAGACGCTATTTAGGATCCTGGCGTGCTCTCTCGGTCGAAGACGGCCTAGCAACCTAGACTACTCTGTAAGCGGTATCGAGAGAAGTGGGGGATGGCGTTATGAGGCTGCGGGGTCCAGCGACGAGGGAAAATTTAACCGCATGGCTAGTTCAGACGCATGGCAGCCAGCTGAGCCTCTACTTGTTCTCGCTGTCCTCGTCTTGCCACGCCAATCACCGCGACGCCTGCACCTCCGTGTCGATGTCGAATATTTGATGCCTTGACACGGAACTGGCTGGAGTCTCAACCAGTGTTCACCGGCCAGGACTAGTATTATTAGTGTGAACATTAGTCTTCTTTGGCGGTGATCTGGTACTAAATATATCCCTGATACTTGATTCATCGTCTGGATCGGACGGGTCCACACGCCAGCAGCAGCCTCGTTGGCGCGGAAAGGGGGCCTGAACAGGAGCAGTGAGCAGTGAGGAGATTGAGAGACCGGAGAAGAGGATAATAACTCGTTACCTGAGGGCTGACAGACACACAGAGACACAGACACGCAGCCAGACAGACAGACAGACAGACAGACAGACAGACAGACAGACGGCCAGAGATCGCGGCATCACGCATCGTCGTTGTGGTGGAGTTGGTGTTCCCTGCCAGTCCCGATTCGCTGGGAGACTAGTTTTGAGCCGCCTCGCCCCCCGTTTCGCTTCTTTTCTTTTCTCCCCTCGACTCCTCTCCTCTTCTTCTCCTCGTATTCCTGGCACTTTTCCTTCATTTTTCCTGTTCTGCGTTGCATCATACCCAGCTGTGTTTTCTGCCTTGTACTTTTGCTGTTTCTGGCATGCTTTGTCTCTTTATTCTGTCCTGCCCACTGTAACGTCATCGTCCTGTCGTCCGCTCTGCTGGCTGGACCGCTCGCTCTCTCGATGTGCCACCGTCTGGCTCGACTCCTTGCTCCCTCAGTGGCACTGTAACGTCGAACAATGTTGTCTGTTCCCTCCAAGTCGGCCCGGCGGCTGTCGTCGCTGTTCTCGTTGGGCTCTTCCAAGGAGCCCTCCGCAGACGGCGATTCCCTCCCGCCAAACCCCCCTCCATACTCTGAAGAGCCGCAAGAGCAACCACAACCACCACAGGAATCACAGACACAGACACAGACACAGACACAGACACAGCTCCAGCCAGACCCTCCCCAGAGCGACTCTCCGCCCGCTGGTCCTCCTCTCCGCCATGCTGCCTCTACCCAGCACCTCAAAACAAATTCCCTGAGCGTCCCCCTGTCCAACCGGAACGTCTCTGCCCCCCTCCCCTCCGACATGGCCAGCCGTGACAGCGACGACGGCCACCTGCTTCCTCCGCCCTCCGTGGCCGCCTCGCAGGCCGATTCCTCCGATCCCTCCCACACTGCCAGAGATCGACGTCAGAGCTGGAGTGGAGGAGTAGTAAACATGGCTGCGGGTCTGGCCCGCCCGGTTTCAAGAATACAGTCCGTAGTCTCCTCCGACGCCAGGGCAGCAAAGACCAAAAGCTGGGTGCCCGGCAAATCAAGAGTCAACTCCATGGATGTGAAGCCGCCTCCGGCCCTGCTGCGGGCTTGGATTGCCGGGGCTGGTGAGGACATTCCCTACGACATCGATCCTCTAACTCACGGGGAAAAGGTTTGTTGATCTACGTCTATACACCGTGAGTGATTTATTGACTATGATTCAGGTTGACGAGCTCTGGGACGATGAGGCCGACACTTTTGTGTACCTTTTCCCGCCAAACGCTGGGAGGGGTCCCTCGTTCAAGGTCGATTCCTCCATCTTTGTCTCCTCCACCTCTCTCACATTCCTGGCTCGCGGCACGGATCCAACTCCAAAGGTCAGACGACGGACCGCCACTGGGGACCTGCCACAGCTTAACTTCCCCACTCCGGATTCACCAGGAACCGCTCCACCGGAAGGCCATTCACACACACCCTCGATTGACGATGACCGGAGCAGCTCCGTCAGTAGAACCTCTGCCAGTAGAAACTCTGAATTCTTACAAGACGAAGCGCCTCAAGAACTACACCTATACCTCCCCGTGCCTCTCGACTGCGATGTTTCAGACAAGCATTGCTTACTATTGGATGACGATATCGACATGCTCGTCTTGTTCCGCAATCTATTTGCATTTCTGATTGGCCAGTCTTTGATTGCAACTCCCCGGTGCTCTTCCGTGTTTGACATTTTTATGGAAATATCCGGCCTTCTTGGTCGCTTTAAATTCTCGAATCTCGACGGATCAAGCTTTGGAGAGACGCCAACCTCGAGCTTTGCTAGCTATTGCGACGAGCTGAGGATTAATGATGTGCGAAAGAGCCGCGAGAAAACCCTCGAGGCTATTATTTTGGGAGAGCGCATGAAATCTCTGCCACTCTACCAGGAAGGATTTATTCATGGCGTTGGAAGACTCAACGATATTAGACACCTAAATAGCTCCAAGTATAGCCTAATTTCCGACCTTACACAGAAGCGCATAGAACGGGCCTTTATCGATCTCGATACACGCCTCAGGACTATCCGCGGCAAACTAGAGGACTTTGACTTCCCTTCGCTGTTTGCTGGTATTGCCAACTCCAACATGGCCAACGAGGCCAAGGTTGTTCGATTCAAGAACTGGAAGAACGCCTGTCTCGCATACAGAAAAAACGTCATCTCTTACTATCGTGGCCGCTTCGGATCGTGGCCTCCCAAGGCAAGCTCGAAGAAGAACCAGTTTGAGGAGAGTGGCCTTAATCGGCTGGTGGTCAGGGAACTCTATCAAGACTTTACCGACCTATACGACATGCTGGTTGACAGAACCTCATTGACTACCCGATCCGCTGATATGAACCTGGGCGACAGCGACGGCGATCTCTCCGACCCACAGGAATCTACATCGCGCGCTCTGCGACAGGTAATGAGCGAATACGATCGAAGCACACCACCCGTCCAGCCACCTGTCCCCTTCGACATGCCTCTTATCCCAAGTATTCATTCCATCCGAAAGAGGCTAGATAGCAAGCAGGAAGCCAGAGAACGCGTCAAGAAACTCACAACCGGCGAAGCCAACGAGATCTTGGTTGGCTCATACAACCACACCAGCATGAAACCCACCGCCTTCCTCGAAGACTTCACGCGCTTCGAACGACGAGTAGCTCTAGGAAAGAGTACCGACGAACTAGCCGACAACCGCTGCGGCCAATGGCTATTCATGTACGCCGTCCTCCAATCACTGCCCATGGTTGTAGTCGACGCCCCCGAAGTCCGCTTCACGACGGGCGTCGAATACTTCCTTTGCGTACCCCCGCGCGGTGGTGCACCCTGGTGCCGTGACGACGCAGCCACGAACCGCAGCTGGTTCGGCGTCGCTGGTGGCTCCGGTGTCGTCAGTTTGCCCTCGGACGTCGTCGCCAACGGGGTCGAAGGTGTCTACCGTCGTAGCCACTGCTGGCAGGTAGCAATGGAATGGGCCGATCAGCGCGATATCGAATCCTCCGTCATGCTGGGCGACCCAGAACAATACCCCCCCCACCCACAAGGGCCCCCCCCACCACCCCCGCTCTCGTCCACCGGCTCCTCCTCAGACCGCCAACCGACACCCCTCCTAACGCCAGGCAGCCACACGCCACCCATAATCTCCCTCCCGATCCCGCGCGAGCACTCCCCCGGTCGGATGATGAGAGCTGGGAATCGCGCGTCGATACATATGGGTCTCGAGGCGCTGCCGTTACCAGCGAGCGTGTTGCCGCTCGACCCACCGATGCGGCCCGCGAGCCATAATCCGACCATGAGCTTTGATGATATCCTCAAGGGGATGCCACCACAGAAGGAGAAGGGTGGCGGAAGGGGGAAGAAGTGAGGTGAGGAGAGTTGTAATCCATGGATTGATCGTTTTGGATTGCGATTTTTCTTTCTTTTCGTTCCTTACTTGCCTCTTGGGGCATGTTTCTGCTGGCCCTGTTCACTGTTTTGCTTGGATGTGTGTGCTTTTTGTATTATTTGGCTAGGCAAGACTACGTACCTTACCTACGCTCTATTGCCTAATTATTCAGTCCCTGGAATTTAGGGACTTCTTTTTGGATTGGACTTTTGGACACTACTTTTCATCTTTTGGTCAACAAGGTTGTGTGTGCCGTGCTTGTGTTTTCCGCTACTTTTCTCCCCCCCCCCTTTTTTTTTCCCTGTTGACCTCAGATTCCCCTTATACGTACATACATGCATACATACGTACATACCATACTTTATACTTTATACTTGATAGAGGATTGATTGATTGATACACATAGACATTCCTTTTTGGCTATTTTATAACTCATGTTCTTATTTCGCATGCATGCATATTGTACATATACATAAATGATACGGAATTATTCATTAATCAATCTATTTTTAACATTTGCTACCTTTCTTTCTTTCAATCTGTGCATTTTGTCCCTCTCTCTGTCCATCTAGTACTTTTTGTCTACCCTAGCCTAATGATCCTAACAATGTCATCACCTTCATTCCAAGCCAGTTGCAAGGCAGAGAGTGATTTTATGTCATTGCCTAGGAAGGCCCTCATTTTGATATCAACAGAGTGTGTTCTTGCATGCATGATTGGCGAGGGAAGCCACCGGCAACCCCCCCCACAAAAGAAAAGAAACAGAAACAGAAAACTTAAACCGTAGAGATATACCTCACTTCTTGAATCTTTCTACATTCTTCAAATCTTCTACTTCTACCTCGTTGGTTCTATATACATCTCACGGTTCGTCGCTTCCCATTCAGTCCCGCGACCAAAGCTATTAGTTCAACTTCGCCGCCTGCCGTCACTGGGACCTTGGGAGATATTACAGACAGCCATCTTCCGATGGGGTCCACGGGTGGGTAATGGAGAAGACTGTGATTACAAAACATGGCAGACACGACCCCACGCCATAATATTTCAATGTGTATATTCGAAGCTGGTATCTAGTTGCTTGTTTGGAAATTCTGGTTGTTTCCAGCACACCGTAAGTTCCATGTCTACGATCGGGCCATGTGTCCCCCGATAGCCGTAGAACCGTTGATGGGATAACCTCCAACGGCTCGATATCATTCCCCATGTTAATTAGCGGTGAATTAGTATCTTCCATCACCATATTGTCGGGCATTTGATCGGCCTCAATCAGCGCATACAAACGGACCCGAAGTTTCAGTTGCCATTATGCATTTGATGAGGGGTAAAGACGTCACCAAGCGTCTCTTTGTCTTTTTCCCCACCGTCGTTTGAATTTTTTTCTTCTTTGTCCTGTATCTTGGTTTTTAAAGTTATCTGTGGAGAAGTGGGGTGTTTCTTTCTGTGACACCACTTCGTAATTCTCCGAAGCTTTTTCTACTCGTCCAATGAGGGGCAAGGTAGATTGGGGATCATGTTATGGATGTGATGGAGAAGGTGCAATGCCAGGAATAAAAGGCTCAATTGACAATCTGTCCCTGTTTTGATGATCGGGTTCATACATCATATGATGTTCAAGCCGAATGCATCGATAATCGGGCATCGACGCAGAGTATTCACACACGCTTGCTTCTTTCGTCGCATGCATAGCATGTCTTCCACTGAGGAGAGTGGTACGACAAGATGGAGTCTGTTAAACGGCAGCCAAGATCCTAAATATAGCTCATTTGGCTGCAGGGTCACCGCTGGTAACTCGTTCCCCAACTCCACGGGTTTTACCATTGTGTGATCAGCCACTTGGGGGATTTTGATTAGAGCAGTTGGCTTGACTGGCTTGCTGTCAATCAAGGAACTGATCACTGGGTTTCACAGTGGAATGATTTATCCTGGGTTCCCTTGACAGACTTGGTCGAAAAATTCGCGATCAATAACGGTTGTCGATGACTGGCTCAACGGCGCTCGTCAAAATTTGGATCTAAAAACTTCTTGGTTTCGGGGAATGTGCAGTTCGTCCCGAGGAACCTAGTTATGCGCGACCTGGAGTCCAGGATAAAGTAACAAGACGGATGTACCAATCGCGAATCCCGTCCGACGGTGAAATTGGACTGCTGTTGGTGGCTGGAACTGGGGTCGAAGGCGCAGCTGCTGGGGCTATAAATAGTATTTACCGTATTCTCCAAAGAATGAGGGGACCATGTATTGTACTATTGCAGCGTTTTAAAGACAGAATGCAGCATGGTTCGGACAGCAGAGAAGAGAAGGAATCCAATGCTTGTTGTTCTTGTTGACAGAAGCTGAATAATGATAGGAGGTTGTCCTAAATGGGAAAAATGAGTTAGGGCTCGGGTGGGGCAGCGACGAGCCGCGGCAAAGTCTATTGCTAAGCAGCCTAATTAGCCGCTAAACCTTCCTCCAAACCGCCAAGCTGAGGTTTGAAACTGGAACTCTGGCCAGCTATTCCGCAGTCGAGTTTGTGATTCGGTGAACAGCGGCATCAACCCCTATTTCACTCATCCTCTGGGTACAGACAGATTCTGTCCAACTCCAGGGGTCGACATGCCATGTTTATCCCTCACTATTTCGGACATAGGGCATCACAACATGGTTTCAGCGCGCCTCCATCTTCCCGTGTCCCTCGCCGCGTTTTCAATGCGGCACAATCTCAAGGGGAGGTGAGAATGTTCCTGTTCTATTGCATTGTTAAAATGTGCTAAAAGACGGTGTGAATTCTATATGTAATGTACCTCTCCGTCGACAAGACTTCGCAACAGTGCTCCATGGTTGGACAATGGATGCGTGGCTATGCGTGCTGGCCCATGCATTCGTTGATCAGATCCCCTTCAGCCCACCATACCATTATTCAACAACAATGAATCTAGTTCTGCTGTCAAATCCATGGCTTTGGGACCCATGTCTGAGAGAACTCCTGCTTTCCACTTTTAGGCTTCGCGCTCTCTGCTTGAGCCATTTACGTACGGCTGAATGGTCTGTTCCGTTGGTTCATCAAAGAAGCACGTCCAGCTATCCCGGTCACGATAGCTAGCGAGGGATGGAACGTCTCATCAGCCTCCAGCCTTGCATTAGTAGCTTCAACCCTCTGCATTCCCCTAGCCTAATGGCGGCTACAATTTCTTCGAAGTCCGCACCGTGTGACTGCGGTTATGATCCTTCCAAGGAATCGTCCCCTGGCCTAACTTAGTTCCCGCATTCGTGCTCCCACAACTCGCCAACTCCGGTTGTGGGAGTGTGGAGGGAGCTATATTTAATCCGCCACGGTACCCAGGGTCATTGTTGTTTCCTTTGAGGAGATGCTTTTGTTCTGTGGGTTTTTGTGTATGCGATTGTTCTTAGTTTGACATAATTCTATTGGAGCAAGCATGGGTATTTCGTGGAATTTGTGTTGGTCTCTCCTTGTGCTTGCGGATCTGGTTTGCGGCTCAACTGCATATGGAGTTTCCGGATCGGAATTACCACCGGCTCGAGTGTTGTCGCCCGCAACTCTAACCTCAAGATTAAAGGCACGAGATCTATCTTCTAGTCTGCTGAAGAGGGAAACCACCTTTGACTTTCTAGAGGGTGGTAGCAGCGCTCCTGCGAGGCTTGATGGCTCTGTTTTCACGGCCAGCTTGCTGGTTAGAAGCCAGCAGCCTATTTTAGCACTGGAAGACATAGAGCCGGATTTGCAGCGTGTTGCGTGCTCCGAATCGGAAATAGAGCTCTTCTTCACTTCAATTGCGGCCCTGGAACGGGTACAGAAGGAGATTGAGAATCTCTCCGACTTCGTCGCTGTGTCGTCGCATTTTAATTGCAATGCAGAGGATGAAAGAGCACCTCACAGGTAAGAACATTTCACCATTATTTCCGCGACATTTGCCTTTCAATCCCCCTCCTTGTGCTTGTCGTACTAAGTAGGCGATATTAGAATCACAAATGCGGTTGTCCATCCCGAGAGGAAGAGCATCATTCTATCGAAATCCTCCTGCGAGTGGAAAGATGCATTCGACATGATAGAAGTGTCATTTTCTCGCAAACCGACGTCCCAAGTTGTGCGACGAAGTGTGAACGTAAAACGCCAGGAAGGCGAAGACCCCTTTCCCACACCAACGGAAACACCAGCAGGACCAACACGGTCATTCCCATCGGTTACTGATACGGCCTCTGCTAGTCCCACTGCTACCGCGGAGATTAATGTGGATCTGATTGACCAAGTTGTCTTTCCACCGGAAATTCCAGGTGCAAGTCTTTTCATGTATGATAACATTTTCCTCCCGCCCATTCGATATGACCAACCCGAATTAACATTCATAATTCTAGTCCCGACGGCGTAACTTTGACGTGCAAAAATTGTACAGTTGGTGGCGCCATCGAGCTCTCTCAGGGATCGTTTAGACTCGAGGATCCAACCCCAGACAACCCGGTCGAATTTGTAACCAACGCTATTGATTTTTTCAAATACGGCACTGTTCAGGTTGATGTCGAGGATTTGTTTGCCCATATCGAGCTCGGGACCAAGCTCGATCTGGCAGCGAATGCTTTGAATTTCTCCGTGCCGCTACCAGCTATCCCTATCACGCCCTTCATGGTCAGTATTTATTGCATTTTTTTTATGGTTCGAGATGAAGCAGTCTGTTTCGTTCTAACTTGGCATGGAACAGATTCCCGGGATCGTGGCTTTTGGGCCTATTTTTAATCCACAGATTGAAATGTCGTTGACGCTCAAGCAAGCATTTGAGTTTGAATATGGTTTTGACATGGTGGTATGTGACATCCTTTCTGGGTCCTCATACCATTCGGCAAGGATAAGATGATAAATCGGCTAACCCACTTGTATAGGTCCCCAATAATTCGAGTTTTACCATTGACATCGGAACCCCCGGTAATTCAACCATGGTCGGCTTGTAAGTCTTCTTCATACCACCGTAACAATGATATCGATCGAATCTGTAGATGTTAAGCAATTCAACCTCCACTAACCAATTCCCAACCTAGCACGGATACAAAATTCACTGCCCTCCCCTTTCAAGCTGAGGGCACAACGGGGCTCGAATTTTCCATTGCCTTTACTCCCGAGATCCTCCTTGGTGTCACCTCCACTGCTACTGCCGTCACTGGCGGCATCGGAGCCTTTTTCAACATCCCCTCCATAACGGTAAAAGTTGAGCAACTGGACAATGTGAACGGGAACTGCGACCCCCTCCCCACCAGCTCCCCATCCGCATCTCCTAAAGGTGATGATGACGGCGACAACCGCATTCCCACCCTAGACGACCTCGTCGGAAATTTCACAAACATCGTTCCCACCGTGGAACTCAACCTAGGCGCAATTGCTGAGGTGGAATTTGGCTTGGGTAAGGCAAATAAGAATCTCGAAGCGGCGCATACTATCCTGAGTAAGGAGTTTGCGCTCCCAACGGCTTGTTTAGCCTTTAATGAGAAAGAGAAGTCGTTTGCTTCGCCGACGCCGCCTCCTCCGCCTCCTCCGCCTGCTGCTACAACGGCTGCGGCCGGGGAGAAGGGTGCGAAAGGGTCAGCAAAGCAAGGCTCGGGAGCTATGCGGGCGTTTGGAATCGGAGGAGTCGGCGGGGAGAGAGGAATGCTGCTGTGGGCATGTGTGGTCGGTGCTTTGTTCGGAGTAACTGTTGGGCTGTAAATGGTCAATGGGACGTGATCACAACGTTGTATATTTGAAAAGCTCATGTTTTCTTTGCTGTCATGGGCGTGAACTGGACGATGAGACTGTTCTTTGGAAGGATTCGGGAGATACCCCCATGGAATTAGGAATTTGACGAGGAAATGAAGTTGAATGCGTTCTATTTTCCTTTACCTATTTCTCACCAAGGTTTACTTGACGGCGTTAAAAAATACATAGTATTTCCTCTTTTGACACTCGGATTCTTGAAATTATTGGCAATGAAATTACCCCCCTTTAAAAGACAAGTCTGCGGATGGGGAGTTACTAGTAAATCCCTGCTCCATATGAGTCCTCCATCGTCCTTTTCCCGAGACTTGATGACTCCCATGACTCATGCACCACTTGATGAATCATCCACCATCCCACAGCGGGGCCGTGCACGGGAGTCATGGCAGGCGCTAGGCGGCGCTTGCTATTCTTAGCGCGCCAAAGTTTAGGTTGCCGCCGCTAGCGTCCATCAGCCTCCACCTCAACCTCAGTTTGCCAGACAAGCCAACTCCAACCAACCTCGTCTGTTGTGACGAAGAGGCGAGGGGTCGAAAACACGCCTGGCCAACACTCGTGTGATCAATTTTTGAGTGGGGCCTGTTGAGGGTAAAGAGTTAATTTGGTGACTCAGGTTTCTCATCAGGCTTGGTTTGTCCGGGTCCGTGTTTGGTTGCCCGCTTTGGGTTGCGGGGAGGAAAGTTAGGATCGGGGAAGACTACATATATGAAGCTGTGATGCTCATTCATTGTGACGATTTGATGAAACCCAACACCTAACATTTCATCTTGCTTCTTCCTTCTATCGCTTGATACATTTCCTTTTCCTACCACTTCTTCATCCCTCTTCTTTTATTTTATAGAGGAAACCCCCCACCCATCTAAAAAACCATGGTGGACCCCGAACAACGTCCCCAATCTCCGAGATTCGCTTTAAACAACTTCCAAACCGCAATTTGCGTAATTCCTCCAACTCCTCTAGTTGAAAACATCAACAGACTCCGTGAGCTCTACGACCAGACGTTCAAGAAATGGCCAGCACATGTCAACGTCATTTACCCCTTTGTCTCCGTTAATCGTCTACCGGAGGCGGTCGAGCTGATAAGGTCGAAACTGATCGCTTGGAAACCCGACTGCGACGATCGTGACGTTCACCTCCGTCTGGATAAAGCGGGCTATTTCCATCAGCGTCAGGGGAATATTATCCATATTGGTCCAGGCGCTGACGAGGAGTTGCGAAAATTAAACGAGCTCCGAAATGAAATCATCGAGCCGTTTAAATTACCCGCCAACGACGAGGGCCGCGAATATCATCCTCACTTGACGATCGGACAGACCAAAGCGCAGGACGATACTGATCGTGATTATCTACTTGCCAAGGCAAGGTTGCTTCCCCCTGTGGAGTGGCGAGTCGGGCAGCTGGCTATTCTCGTCCGTGAAAAGACGGGCCAGTCGACCTCGATGAGGATGTGGGGGACAATCAATCTGGACGAGACCGCTTGTTTTGAACGCACTACCTTTGGACAGAATCTGGGGAAGCGTTCTTCTACTTCGTCCATAAACTCTGATTTGTCCCTGCAGAGTTTGCAGGTTGGTTCGGAGAATGTGATTCAAGGCACATCCAAGGAAGCTGAATCCAGGGTCACCTACGAGTACTCCGAAGAAGCTGATGTGTGGATCCCCACTGAGCCGTCCAGCCCACCAGAGGACGAGGAGGAAATTCCGGCCACTCTGAGGGTTTCAAGCTTTAATGTTCTCGTTGAAACTCCTTATCCGCCAGATAGGGAACGCTATCCTGTACTCCTCCAAACTCTGCTCGCTGAGAATTCTCTTGCAGACGTACTGATGCTCCAAGAGGTTTCTGATGACTTTTTGGAATATATCCTTGGTAACGAGGCTATTCAAACCCGTTATCCATTTTCTACTCATGGGCCGCCGGGACAGGAAGGAATCGGACCGATGCCAAGTTTACGAAATGTTGTCGCGCTAAGTCGTTCCAATTTCAGCTGGAGCTGGCTTCCCTTTGGCATTGCTCATAAAGGTGCGGTGGTCCTTTCATTGAACGACATCGGAAAACTAGACGATGATGAATTCTTCCCAACCGTGGTTGCTGGTGTCCATCTTTCTAGTGGCCTCTTTGACTACGCTGTTGCGGCAAGGAAGCAGCAGCTCCACCAATTGGTCGATTATTTTTCCTCGAACTACCCTGACAACCCACAGATCATCACTGGTGATTTTAACATGTCGACTTCTAGCTTTACACATCAAGTAGCAGTGGAAAGCAACTCGATAACCGCGAAGACAGCAATGACACTTCCCATTCTTGAAACCATTCTTCCATCGGCCGGTTTATTGGACGCCTGGGTCGTCGCTCGTAAGGAGTCTAAGGATGTTGCATCGCCTTCTCAGCTTGAGCGCGAGTTTACGCAGCTCTATGATGGCGAGCAGGGTGCTACATTTGATCCACACCAGAACCCACTCACTCTGAAGTCGTCTGGGAGCAATCCGAACCCTAGACCAGAGCGGTATGATAGGCTATTTTTTAGCAAAAGGGACTTTAAAATCGCCAAATTCAATATGTTTGGTTTTGCTATACGGGGAGCCACTGGCGAGCTTGAGTTCCCTAGTGATCATTGGGGAATCAGCGCGATACTAAAATTTGATGAAAGTGGTGCACTTGCCGAAGATTCAACCGCGTCATCCACAGCCGTCCAGGTTAAGATGGCTCATTATGCCTCTCACGATCCGGCTGGGCTGAAATTATGCCTGGCTGACCAGTCGATTGTACCGTCGCCTGAACAATCCCAATTGCGGAAAGCTGCATTTTCGCGCCTGCGGGATGTCATACAGCACGGTGCAGTGAGAGAGTCTGACCAATTCGACAGCAATAGTCGAGCAAAGTTTTCGATCATAGCTACTCCCGTTGGCTCTTACGGCTCAGGCGTCTGGACTGCGTCATCCGACGTTGACTGCTTGTGCGTTGGATCTATCAGTTCGAAAACGTTCTTTGAGCTTGCGATGCAGAGGCTGAGAAAGGCGGCCGACTCAGGAGTCAAGATTTTGAGGAAGGTTAAAGCAGCCACCGGGACTATGTTGGAGCTCGAGGTTTTGGGGATTAAATTTGATTTGCAGTATTGTCCGGCAGCAGCGATTGCAGAAAGGTATGTTTGACACACACTGGGCGGTTATCAATTTTAGTACAGCAACTAACTCCGGGATTGATGTGTCCCAGATGGTTACAAGTATCTATACTACCTCAGTCGGATCCCATATTTGATCTAGCTCTGCTACCACTGATGAAACTTCAACCCTACCGCGATCAATGTTATCTCCAACGGACTATCCAAAACCCAGCAACGTTCCGCTTACTGCATAGAATTATCAAGGCTTGGGCTAAACATCGTGGCATCTACTCCTCGAAATTCGGTTACCTTGGCGGAATTCACATTACCATGATGCTATCGAGGCTCTTGAAACTTCTTCCCTCTACCTCAAGCAGTCTTAACCCTGCCGATATTCTCTGCACGTTCTTCAACCATTATGGAAACTTCAATTGGAAGGAAGAAATGGTATACGACTCATCATTTTATAAGAGGACACCACGATACCATCGAGGCCCACGGGAAGCTATGGTTATACTTACACTTCATGCTCCGGTTACGAATGTTGCTCGTTCGGCTTCAATTCCGGCTATGAGAACTGTCGTCGAGGAAATGAAGCTGGCGGATAGGCTCATTTCGTCAGGAAAGATCGGATGGACGGAGCTCGTTGGAATTCCGCGTGAGGAGGAGATGCCTGCGTTGTCCAGCCCTGCAAATGAGTTCTTGACATCGTATAACAGCTATATCAAGATTAACGTGCAGTATTGGGGTCTGTCTTTGGCGAAGGGAAGCTCACTCGTGGGCTGGCTTGAGTCGAGATGTTTGCTACTACTGGCTGGTACGTACTTTTCAAGCCCCAATATTCTCCTGCCTTGTCCCTATCGTAGTAACTAACAGTGCGGTTCCAAATCGATAGATATAAGCAGAAAACTTCCAGATATCCATACTAGAATCTGGCCGGCCCGCTTCACCCAAGTCGAAGTCAGCGCCTCTTCTACTGAAGAGGAGCGAGAATATCAGGGATGCTACCTCATCGGCCTTACAAAATCAGACGACACCACTGCGAATACAACACGCGTTCTGAGCAAATCCGAGCGGAAAATTGCTCAAGACACCCTCCAAGCCTCCATCGACCGCTTTGCAACCCAAATCCAAACCGACAAGAATTACTTTGACCCAACATCCGCCTGGGTTGACGTCTCACACGTCAAACAAGCTGACCTAGGCCCGCTGAAACTCGATACCAGAGACTGGGGCGACTACATCATCCAAGACGACACATTCGACGACTCTGAAGATGAGGATGATGAAGACTCAGACATCGACATGGACGACGAAGACGAGGCAGCCGCTGAAGCCGACCTCCTCTCCTCCTCCACCCACAAATACAAGGACAACAAAAAGTCCTCCAAGTCAGCCACTACAGGCACCAAAAAGCCGAAATCCGCACAGAAGCTTCGCCCCGCATCCGACATCCTCAGCCGTCTCCGCTGGGACCCATCGCATGATAGTGCGGAGTATGTGGTGGGTTATGAAGATCGGTTTCTCGGGGCGAGGGAGATTCCGCTTGATCGGTGGAAGAGTGAGCAGACGGATGAGGAGTTTATCCCGCAGCATCGGATTTTGTATTTTAAGAGGAAGGGGGATGGGACGGTTGTATGGGATCGGGAGAGGAGGGTGGATGCGGTTTTTGGAAGTGGGGTTGGGAAGGGGGAGGAGGGAGGTGCAGGGGGTGGTGGGGGGTAGGGTTGTTGGATGTTCCAGGAGGGCGATGGATAGGGAGGAATGGTTGTTTTTAGTAATGATTGAATAATGAAGTCTATGCGATTTAAATATTCTTTTCATCGTACTTATATGTGCATTGTGTGTGTATATACAGCTCTAAATGTAGGGTATAGACAGACATTAGACTAAAGCAATAATATGTAGAGGGCATGTGGTACGGGTTGGCAGTAGAGGCGCTTCTCGTACTCAGCTCGCAGCAGGATAATGTAAAGAAGAGTGAATTATTAACAGTAAAAAGGGTTTCTGGCATAAACAGCGTGGAAAATTATAGGCTCGTTTTGTTTCCCTTCATATAAAGTCATTCATTGATGATTTCCGGAGACGTTTTTTCCAGACGTAAACAGTAAGTTATACGTTGGCCGGAGGTTATTTTCTTCCTTTTGTTTCTAACTTTTTTTTTTCTCTTTTTGTTTTGATAAGAAATCTCTTTATAGTTCCTTCTTCAAGAAATGTTCCGGTTTATGGGTGGTCTCATAGTCGACGTGTACGTATGCGCGTTCCACATCCGGGAGACTCTCGAGCTTTATCTGCAGTTCCTCTGCGACGTCGTGGGTGGCTTGGAGAGACTCGTTGGGGTCCATCACAATGTCGCATTCTACGACTAAGCGCGGTCCGCTTGTATAGGCGCGCACAGTGTCAATTGCGCGGATCATAGGGGAATGGGTCATTGCTATTAGATATAAGTATTAGTATGAGCAAAGCGTTTTAACAATTGGCCTGAGAAAGCGCTTACCGATATATGTGATAAGTTGCTGCATCTGGGTATCAGCAGCAACTCCGATTAAGAGTTGGAATTCTGAGTATGCTGTCTTAAGCCACAGACCGGAAATCAGGACGGACAGGATCATAGCGCCCATAGGGTCGATCCACCACCTGAGCTTACTACCACCGACAGATGTCAGGATACCGAATCCGTTGATGAATAGGTCATTGCGATGATCCTCCCATAAAATACGGACTTGGGAATATTGATTCCTCAACGCCCAGCAGTACAGGAAGAGCGAAAATTTGGTGGCAAAGGCTATAGCGACCGCGATGACTGAGGGAGGATGGAAGCCCAATGTCTCCTCCGTGCTACCCTCTGCAAAGCTTCTGGCAGAGAATGCGATTAGGATAAATGACACGGCGGTCATTATGAAGCAAAAGAATATGTTTCCGGCGGTTTCAATGCGTGCTTTTCCAGCAGGAAATTTGCGGGCGTCCACGCGCTTGACAGCCTTGTGGCAAATAAGCAACATCAAATTCGATAGGGGATCGAATACCGCGTCAGCCATGGTCGTGAAAAGGGACAACGATCCCGACGCAATGGCTCCGTAGAGCTGCAGGATCGATAGGATGATATTTGCCCCAAAGCTGCCGTACACAGCAATCTTGTACTTCAACTGATTCTGCGTATTGTATTCCCTCGCGAGCCGCACGTGTTCATCTACGGGTTTCAAGAGCCGTTCGATGTTCTCATTCTGCGACCTGTAGAACCCTTGTAGCTTCCTGGAAGAACTTGACACACCGGGGGCGTTCGTGCAGCCTCCCCGTTTGCGCGCGGTGTTTGCCTGGATTTTGTCGATTTCATCGGCGGATTTTAGTTTCGTGGATAGCTGGAAGGGATCATTCTCCTGTGTATAGCGCGGGGGCCGCTGTTCCTCTTCGTCGGAAGACGGTGTATGGGGGTAGGGATAAGGAAGCGGTTCGACACCTGTGCTTGTTGCTTGCACATTGGACATAGCGGGTTGGGGGGATGTAGGCGCGTCGGTACGGTGGTGAAGATGGTGATGGGAGCTAGGAATCGGGGACTGGGCGTTGTCCTCCATTTTTGACATTTTCCAGGCTTCCGGTGAGGGAATCATTGCTGCGTTTCCTTTGTCAGATTGTCCGACTGCCCGCTTTTGCTAGAGCTCTTGGCTATCAAAGGCGAGCAGGGATCTTTGTGGCTCGAACCCAGCACCCAATTGGATCACGGCCCGAAAAGCAAGCCTTGCAGATGAGGATAAATCAGATCATCGTGACTTTGCACTTGAATACAACGTCTTTGATCGTCGGTGTCGAAAGTTTTGATATTGAGGCTGATTTAAAGTTTTGCTGCTTCAGCGTCATTGCTGACTCAGCAATTGGGGCTCAAAACAACCTTTGGCCCAGATCTCAGCTTCAACTCAACCTCAACATCAACATCAACCTCAGGACACAAAATAAACCTTGATATTGATTGCTATCCCTACGTGAGCTATGAGTGCCATCCGCCTCCGCCTATCCTATCCATACCTAGCCATGTTATCACAAATAACAGCCTAATCCTGAACCACGAAAGAATTACCCACCCACCATTTACCCCCCCGAACCAGAAATTCCTGCCCATCGCTCTCCGCTCAACGGGTTTTAACAGCGAATTTCAACAAACCGCTCCTTTTTCCTCTGATATACCCGAAACATCAATATCACAAGAGGCGGATCATGTCCGCGTCCTTCATGAACCACCAGACAAAAGCATCCTGAATCACTATCAGAATGAGTGACCATAATGTTAAAATGGCGGAATGGACTTACACCATAGGTAATCTCAAGTATCTTGCGTTCCCCGGTATACGGTGGATACTGGCTATCCTCGAAAGCTAGAACTCCGACGTCATATACCGTTACACTGGGTTCAACGCCATCTAGGTAGAAGCGAAGTTTATTCGGTTGATGTTGAGGCGATCCCTCATAAATCACCAAATGGCTCTCCCTATCAGCTTCATACCAGCGACCAACGACTTCAACAACATCGTGTTTGTCATGATACAACAAGAGTCCACTGCAACGACCATCGCGGTAACAGGCCATGACCCGACTGATATGCTTGAATGTACCTTCACCTGCAAAAGTCGGGATTACTTCGTCGCTGTAACTTGGCGGTGGGAAAACATGGGTGAAAGGGTGGGAAGCCGGTGCGTATGCATGGTAACACGGTCCGCTTTTCTGGCATATAGTTCCGATCTCTGAGATTTGGTTCCCTCTGATAACTTTGTTATCAGTGTAAAAGAACCCGACGATGGTACCGTCCAGCTGGTGTGCGATCTTGGTCATATTAACTTCTCCTGTTCGAAAGAGTGGACCAAATGCTACCGTTCTCGTCCAGTCCGTTCCAACCTATACCGGTCAATTAGCAACGGAAGCAAATCAACATGGTGCTCTCCACTAATATCACTTACTACTAGTCCGGGTACTTGCACTTCTGCGTCAGCTTTCTCATAACCCCATACAAAGGTCACTTTTTCGTGTTGAGCCAGACGAAAGTGAAGTGGGATCCCCGATTGGTCACCAATGCAGTAATAAACACTATTGCCAGGGTTTTCGCTGGACGTGAAGTCAGAACGGAACCCGATGATTGCCCCTGAATCATCACAAAATGCCGTTAACCCATAAAGGGTGCAGTTACGTTTGACCAGCGGAAGGACTCGAGCAAGAGAGAGCTGCTTCTCTTCGAAGAATCGAGCCCAATAATTCTTGACATTCGCTGTGTGATATACAGTAATGTTGTTGAAGGGCAAGCATATGTCTGACAAATCGTCTCCCCAGAAGTATAAATGCTCTGGAGCATGATGTATGTTAGCCGGATTTGACACGCTTGTGATCTTCAGGGCCTAAAAATGCCGTTAACGCCGACCAACTCTTGCTCAGCCCTTGAAAACTTACATCCCAATCAACATCCAGTTTCCTGATAGGTTTGTTCGACGCGTACATGCCAAGCCACTTTCCAATTGATTTGGTCTTCGTGTAATCTCCTGCCCAAACACTGGAAGTTTTCCCAAGAAATCCCAGGCTTCCCAACCCATATGGGCCTAGGACGGTCTTGATTTTAAAAATCTCTGCTGGGAGGACGATTTCGCAGGATTTATCACTTTCGTGCCCGACGCGGTTCAGCCCATCGTGGATACCGCAAATGTACTGAAACCCTCTAATGGTGGTCAGATATACCTGGATCGACTTGTCGAGTTTGATTGTTCCAGTAGTTGGCCCAGTTGGGATACGCGTTTGCTCTAACAGCTTTCTTGTCTCGATCTGTGTGTTGATTAGGGACCTCGCGCCACAAGGCTTGAGATACCGCCAGATATCCACGTTTACTTCAGCCGGGAACTTCCGCCAAATGTCATAGAGGAGCTCGGTAAGCGCATCGTCGTCACCACACGGTTTCGATTCTCTTTCCCCGGCGGAGAGATTGGCCCAGCCGCGCTCTTCAGCCATCTTCTGCACCGCACAATGCAGTGTGAAATCGTCAGTGACAGACGGATTCCCTTTAGCCATCTTAAACAACGGAACAAGGGCTGCACATAAGTGGTTGAGTTTCGAAGACATCAGGGGGTCCGTTTTCCCCTGGGCCAGGAGTTTGAAACAGTCCCCGTGGAAGTAGGTAGGGAAGCTCAACGCGCCTTCACCGGACGTGTCAGCGGTGAACCCTATCTCGTTGAGGTCCTTGATCTCTACAGGAAACATCAGGGGCAGGTCCCTCCGGGCGCACCCTTTGACTATATTCCTTGATTAGCCTTATTGCGATGCGTATCTGGGAATCACACTTGCCTTCAGCCAAGGGCCCTAGCGACGGGTTGTGTGGACCGACGAACTCCGGGAATTCAGGCACGCACTCATCGCAGAAAACACAGCGATGGTTCTTGCAATAGGGGATGGCCTTTTCGGCCGGCTCGGAAGCCATATCGCGGACGCTTGATGACGAACTTCGACGTGCTCACGATGCCTCTCGAGTTGTTGATGGCAAGAAACCAAAGAATAGGAGCAGTTGGAAGATGGATTATGGAGTGTTCCACCTGTCGCCACAGCGATGAGCTCTTGTGAATGTCCATGCTTATACCTGTGCTCGGCAAAGGATGAAAGAAAGAATTGGATTTGGAGGTATACACATAATCACTTTCTTTCACTTTACCAAGCTACATGGTGATTATCAAGTGGGTGTTTATATGGTTTCTAGCACCATATCAGATCTGGTCCAAGGTAAGTGTGATGCAAGACATAGATTTTTTTTATTCAGTTAATGAAAGATAAGCTGACATTGTCTTATACACAGCTATTCACAATATCAACTATAGTTATCCTTCAACTACCAGATATCTCTCAAAGGCACGCAGCATTCTATCAATATTAGGGGCAGGACCCCCCCTACCGCTTCTCATACTCCTACAGTGGCGTTATTCAGAGCAGCTCCGCTCTGGTGTCTTTTTATGCCAAGCTCCGCTCCGCTATGTGGTTAAGAAGCTTCTATTCCACCCCTATCCCTTACGACCGCTTGCGTAACTACTCCTCGATATCCCGTGCCCGTACCAGACCCCGATGTTTTCCTTCCCCAGGTGTCTAGGTCAGTATCTCCCTGTGTATACTCAGCAGTTTATGGTTATGTGATACAAAGTCTTCTTTTGTTTTGATTATGCGTTGTCATGTCGCCTCCCTGTTCGGGGCCGCCTTGAATACAGCCTTGTATTACCCCCGATCGCCATGGATGAAGCTGTATAATGGAGGATTTATCAAAGTACTTCTTCCCTTGCTTGTCTGCGCGCCTACCACCCATCATATTTCGCCAAACGAAACGGTACACGTATTTAGTTATTTGCGATATTGCGCCCGAAGTTGCCGCCCATGACTAACGTCTTCAGAGAACCGGGATACAGTAGGCGCCTTCTCATCACAAGACAGTTGGTGATCTTCATTTGAGCCTCATGATACACGCTATAGAACAGCGATGCAGTATATTCTCCTAGTTTGTATCTGAGCCTTACGAACCTTGAAGCCTGCATCGCGTCCCATGCCTCTTAATATATCCAAACCCCGATGGTATCATCTCACCAACAGTTCCATGGGTTCCTATTAGACGGTTTTGTCGAGGTCGCTTTCGGGCATGCGTGCATGCATGAATGTGTTGGGCCCTTGTCTTGGAAGACGAACCAGTCACCCAGGACTGCTGGTCAACATGCCGCTTGATGCACACAGCATTTACAGAGACGGCACTCTGTAAAAGGCGTTTTCAACAAGACGCTTTCAACATTCAGCCTCGTTGATTTTTAACAACATTATAATCCGCCTTTTAACATTCTCCTGTGATATCTGTTTTCGATGGGGCATTCGTTTCGTCTGCCGAATCTCCTTATAATTCCCGCCTCCATCGCGGTTAGTTGGCCTGCTACCCAATCCTCCAACCAAGCATTTCCCTCGCTCTACGAATCGCCCGTATCATCAGGTTAGTCCAAACGATGGTAAGAAAAGTACTTCTTCAAATAGAATTCAATGTATCACCACGTCCGTTCGTCTTTGGCCCAGGATCTAAAACTTCTCGCAAATCCAGGAACCAAAGAAAGATTTTTTTTGGATGGGAATTTACATCGGAGAACTCGCCGGGAAGACTACAGCCAAGGCGCAATTCGACGACACCTCGCCCTACAATCTTGTCACACGGAAAAAGGCAAAGAAAATCGACAGCCAATTTGCCAAGCCAGGCAACGATTATGATGAGTCCGCTCCCGAGGCGTTAAGCCAGAGATACAAAGTCCTTGGACGCATCAAATTACATTATTTCGACAATACCAAAGCAAAATCATTCCGGGACGATTTTTATGTTGTAGATCGGCTCCCTTATGATAGCCTGGTTGGAACAAATTCAGGACTGTGGAAAAGCCGTGGAGCTAATGCCACCCTGCCTTTAAGCCTCGGGAAAATGACACCAGGTTTGCGATTTCATATATTGTTCCAACCCCCTCCCCGGTCGGGTTTCCGGTTTCGGAATGGAAAAGCGCGCAGGCCAAACTGACATCTCACTTAAAGAACAAAGGGAACGAGTACAGAAAGAGCGGGAGAAAGCGATGCAAGAACAGGAGGCACTGAAGAAGGAAGCAGAAAACATGGAAAAAATGCGGGAGGCTAAAATATTCGATCAGGGCAAACAGGCTCCTCCCTCAGCAAGATAATACAACCGACAACTTACAAGTCGGCGACAACTGGGGCCCAACGAAGACTTTTATTAGAAGGTTGGTTACACCCAATCATGATCACCGGTCAAGGTTTGGTGTCCGGGAGCCGGTGGGAGGTGACATTTTGTGGAACTGCATCTTTGTTTGCCAACCCAATGTTTGTAAGTCAGCAATGTGCTGGCACTGCATTTTATGGATAACTTTGTTCTGTTGTGCCTATTCTAGTCTCCTCCCATTTTTTGGTTGTGATTCATGATCAAAGTCTCCTCTCCAAGTATGGACCAGCCTAACAACTACTAATGGTCATCCGTCAATAAGCATGGAGGAGAGTCAGCTACTTATTTTAATTTTGACTAGGGGGTTGTGGGGGGGTTCGTTCACATCCCTAACCTGATCGGGCTTAAATTGGGTGACCAGGGTCACCCTTTCTCCAGCCTTGTCTTAGCCTGATTCTACGGGGCCTCGTACTTCCACTCCAGCCCATACATTGGTCGATGAGATTGCAGTAGAAGGACGCTAAAATAGTCTAGTTTGAAAGACAAGGACACACCATGCTGCACGAGCTCATTGTCATTGGTGCACGACAACCCTTTGCAGTTCTTGCATCAGACGAAATTCCCTTCCCCTCCGAGGGCCCTTCGGAAACGGCAAATACAGAGTACTTTGCTGATAATCATGCTTTATGTGCTGTATCTGCGCACCTGGAAGGCCTCCGGTTTTTTTTGCTACCAACCCTCAGCTACATCGCCTAGTCACATTCTTCCATCAGCATCTGGTGATTGATTGTGGCTGTGTTTTTAACTTATTCGATCCCCAGTCCTTGACAAATCAATAAAATCACCCTGGTTGATTCTCAGCACTTGAATGATGTCCTAGGCATATCCATATCTTATACTATATTCGCGGAGGAGAAATGGGTATAGATATATCGTTTTTGTGGTGTTTTCGTGATTCCCGCCAGATGGAGGGAACGGAGAAGGATTACAAGCCCCTCCTACTCCACAGTTGGATGGATAGAGCTAAGGGGAAATGGGTCTGTTCTTTTCATTTTATTCTCTGGATTCAACAAGAAAGGAAGAGAAATGTGGCAAATGGGGCAAAACTCCACACTATTTCACTGTATAATGCCCTTCTCATTCAGCAGACAAAACTCAGAGACAAGCTAACTCCCCATATTCAACTATTCAGCCGACAAGCAATAATAAAGCGCCCCGACCTCGGTACAGACGAACAGACAAATCCATATCCAAATCAAATCCAGCCACCCTTCCCCCAAACGAATATATTGCCGGCCTCATCAACGGATTGATCAGAATCCCCCAGCCATTGCCAGCCAAAGAATTTTTTAAACGATATCCACTGAAGCTAGATGGAGCTGATGCAGCTTTCGATTTGGAACTTAATGAAGTTATCGTTTGCATGGAGTCCGACAAGACTGAGACTGGCAAGAAACTGCCAGCCCCCCTGAAAGCCCCGAGTGTCACAAACGTCACCTTGACAACGTCCAGAGGAGGGAAACTCAATAAACGGGCCGTTCTACATCCAACACAGAAGGTCGATGTTATATCACTTGAACTGGTGCAGGATTTGGGCCTTGCAGTGGAAAAATACGATGGGAAACCTGTGCGGGTGTTGACGAAAGCAGATATGAAACCGCTAGGTCGCGTGGAGGTAGAATGGCGATTTGTCGGTAGTTTGCAAAAAATCCGTAAAACCACGTTTTTGGTGGTCCACATTCGCGGCTTTTCGTTATTGTTAGGTGCTTCCTATATCCAGCAGCATGGACTTCGGGTGTATGCAGACTAAATGGGTTCAAACCCGAAAAAAATGTGCGATATTTTGGTGAATGGAGGCAAGCTGGGCTGTTGGCATATTGAGATTCATGCAATGGATGATCCTTTGTCATTGATTCATTTGAGACGGTCAATTTCTTGCTTTTCTAGCTCCTTTCGAATTCGGGTCCACTGAAAATTGACGAGTCTCTATGTCCTGTACATACATACATTCATCTCCGAAAAAAAATTTAAGCTTAAATCTATCTCCACTTTCCAGCGTAGGCTCCACTTCTCCCCAGCGTCTCAACCTGACTCTCAAACCTGGTAATTTTCCCTCGTTATGGCGAACAGTCGGTCAAATATTATCTAGTACCCATCCATACAAGGCCAATCTTGAAAGATTATGTGTTTTCCCTTTTTTGCCATAACAATTAAACCCCCTCCCAAAGCCCACCCCAAGTCCATCACAGCCGTATCCGCTTTCGATGCTTCTCCATCCACTGACAACACAGCAGGATATCCGCTCGAGAAAAGGGACAGACAAGGAAATCCTCTTTATAACTCCCCCCCCTTTTATCCACATAGAATTCAACGTTTCTAACTTCACCCTTTGGGACCACTTCGCCTTGGATTTGGCCTATTACTTCAGTGGTGCGCTCTAGAGGGTGGGTTTCTTTATTAAGATGAGCAAAAATCTCTTCGGACATAAGGTTGACCTCGTCGGACCCCGAATCTAACAATACCCGGCAACGGAGATAGTCATGGTTGTTTGGATCTATGAGAACATGACAGTCGATGACGAAGTGGGCGGAATCGGGTTTATCCTTCTGTTCCTCTGGGGTTAGCTTCTCTCCAGGTAGTCTCCTGTGATCCGTTCTAAGAGTTGGGAGATGTGCACGTACAAAGCAGCCCGGTAGTACCTTTTGGATACCGTCCCAGATGAGAGAAACAACTCGTTTAACTTTATCTTCTTCATCATCCATGGGATCAGATAAGGACACTACATCCGTAGACGTATAAAAAATTAACTTATAGATATTAAGGAGCGCGGGATGAGCTTGGGAAAATATCTGGGAAATTTTTGTAATGTTGGATAAAGCCTAGTAGTGTACGGACTTACGTGATGGGGATGGCCCACAGCCGTTCAGCCCTTGGCCAGTTTCCAATGCAGTAGTTATCTATTGCGGAATTAATAATAGATAACAAGAAACCTAGAAATCGGTTCGGGTTGAGTGCTGGAAGATGCTCATAAAGAAAGGAGAGTCGGTGCTGTTCTCCTATACCTAAGGCGTCAGGTAGTTAATTAATTGACACTGCCTTGTTGTTGCTGCTTATTGGATCCCCTCATTCATGCCCAACCCTCCAATATGTATGGAGGGGAAAAGGCAACTGGGAAAGGCAGATCCAGCCTTTGGTGTCCAAAACTACAAAAGGCTCTGATGCGTAGTTTTCAATGCCAAGGAAAATTGGGAAGGACAGCCCAAAATGCCAGCCTGTGGCTTGGGTGTGTGTCCCTCGTCTCTCTACGGAGTAACCTTGGATCCTCTACTCGGACTTTTTGGAAGTGGTTCAGTAAACCGCCTAGTGGCTACCCCGTTGCTCCTCGAGTCATGCGGGATACGCTGGCGGTGCATGCGGCCAGCTGGAAACTATTGGCTGGGCTGAGTTATCACACTTACAGACTGGGGCTATGCCATTTGGTTTCCTGCCAGTTGTAATCGAAGCATGCAGGGTGAGGAATTCTGTTCAAATTACAACCTTGCCATGAGGCTCTGTCAATCTCAACTAGCGGGCTCGGGATAATGTGGTTGACCAACCCAGCTCATAAAACTTCTTTCTTTTTTAAAATGAGGATGAATCGCCCATTTGATCGCGTCCTATTAATTGAACATTGAACGGATTTTCAATGGCGGGGTATGATGAACTTGCCAAATTTATCACAGCCGATCCCGGCCTATCTATTTACCGCCGGTTTTCATACCTAAACACCAAAAATATCTTATATCTACAGGCCGAACTCGTCAACCTTGAAGCTCAACTGGAACGAATTATCCGCGAAGACATACAATCTCAAGAGCCAAATAGGGAGTTATTTCCCTATTCCTTGTGGCATCTTAAGTGGTTTGGCCAGGATCCAAAGTCCAGAGATTCCCTTCAGTGGACGAAAGTTCTCGAGATCCGAAAAACATTGAAGGAGTATAGTCAGTTTCTCAACTTGACTCATTTTCTCGATGCCTTGAACCGTGTGCTTATTTAATGACATGGGGTGAAATCAGATAATGCCATTTTTCAACAATCGCAGCTCATGAAGCTTGAAGGTCCCAGTAGTAACAATCTGAGCGTATTACGCGACTGGTTGATCCGTCCGGAAGGAGGGAACCTCTTCCTCAAATCTTGGGAATTCGATACGTGGAAATATGACAATGACTTGATGTGTCTTGGAGGCCTACAGAACGGAACCGATTCATTGACTCGTTGGATATACGAACGGGTGATTCCGTGGTTTCATGACCACTGGGGACATTCCCACAAAGTATGTACTACGTATGCTCTGTCTATTTGATTCTTCCATTGCTAATGATTGGTGCCATATATAGCAGCCCGACCCTGAAGGAGGCGTATACATCTACGATGATAAAAAGATATTGATGGCAACCAACATAGCGAGCGCAATTCTCTCTTCATTGCTACCAGCTCTATCAATACTCATCCTGTATTTGATAAAGAATCCCTTTGCGAAATTGGGTGCCATGATTGGATTTACTGTCGCTTTTGCAATAGTAATAGCCATAGTCGTGAAGGCTCGAAGGGTTGAAACCTTTGCGGCTGCAACAGCGTATGTGCCACACTGCATTCCCGGACAGAGTTCGGAAATTTTTATGCTGACGTTCCCATTTACATCAAGATTTGCAGCCGTTCAAGCAGTGTTTATCGGAGGATCATGCGACCAAGCGTGCAAATGATCCGACGACATTTGGCCGCTATTCCTATACTGTCACTCTCTCTTTTCCCTCCCGAGATTCCGCTTCCTTCATTTTTTTGTCCAGGAGCGGGAGGTTGGCGACATTGAACTTTCCTACCCTTACCTAAATACCCCCCGCTTGCCCCCTCCTTGTGGATTCCTAAATATAAACCTGTTTTAAGAACGTTTTTGGGGTGGTATCTTGCCAATTGGCGCCGTTGAGTACAGACGTTAAGGTTTTTGTGATTTATATTAGGACAACAGTAAATGACATGAGAATTTTTTTTATTTTTAGTTCCCCATCGATATTCTCTAGAACATTTATGGAACATATATTCCAGAGCATCAGATCTATATAGAGTGTGGAGACTGAGATCAAAATAAGGTTGAGACTATGGCGCTAAGGGCGGGATGACGTAAGGGATGCGCACTAGGCCAACCCAAATCCAACCTGCTTGTTCCACCCTTTCCGCTACCACGACATCACCGCATCTCCGTCTTCTGGCCAACTTGCTTTATCCCTTGTCTGGCTGTCCCCCGCGGTCACTGAAAAACGGGCCCCTATCGATCCCATTGACGATGCGCCGGTCAATCTCCATCACCACCAATTGCCCCCTCTGCATCGAACACTGTGCTCTTATCTGGCTATACCCCCCATTGTCCTTGACTCTGTACCCGACGTAACCACTCAATCGCGATAGGTACGAGGAATGATTGATTCAGGACCTCAGAAAGCGCCGGGTTTCAATTGACCGTCCGAAAGGCATACTCTCTGCCTGATAGTTCCGAGAACATATAGCTCTCTCTCTTTCCACACAGCGGAAACACCACAAAGGATCCAAGGGAACACAGGACCGTGTACACACAACTATGCAAGCATAATATCTGCATTCTCTTTTACTCTATTCACTCAGAGTACACTCTACAGGGTAGGTAAAATTACTCCATTCCTCTGGGTTCTCTGGCTGCCAATACCAACAGCCAAACCAAGACAAGGTCGCATTTGAAAAGGGGGCCAGGTTATTAACCTAAAGGCTGAACAGCTTTTGGATGACTCAATCCCTGTGTTAATGCTATTAAGTGCTGGGTTTGCATTCACTTAGATGGAATTTAGAGCTTATTCACTCCTTGTCCTATTCACTCTTGATGATGTGAAAGTTGCTCTGACATATAAAAGGCTTCAACTAGGGACCTGGTGGTTGCATTTTCATACTAATATACCTTTCAACAACCAAACCAATCAGCACTGGTCCCTATAAGGTGTGCAGTGTGGCACAAGGTCCGCAAAACCGCCTGGAGTGAGAGGGGAGGAAGAAACGTTCCCCACATGGGCACATGGTGAGGCTGTAATATCCAAAAGGGTCCGTATTTCTCATCCAATCTGTGAAGTTTCCACTAACTCATTTTGATCATCCTAAGAGGCAAAATCAAGGACGATATCCCTTCGAAAAAACCCCGACCAGCAGGATGTGGCCCCCTCTATGGCTGCCCATACGCTCTGTCAGCGAGCCGAATCCCGAGGGCTCGTCTCTAAAACGCATCCCATTAGAAATATTGGAATATATTGTGGCGTATCTCCCCCGACAGGATATTTGGAATCTTCGGATGGTCAACCGCGCATTTGCACATAATCTCGAACCGTTTAACTTCCGCACTGCCGTTGTCCGGTTTACGCCAACAACATACTCCTATGATGAAACTACATTGGAAAATATCGACAAGTTTAAAAAATTGGGCCCCAATATTTCACGATTTGGACTCAGCTTTGAAATCGACCAGGTCTCTTTGTTCAAACCACCCCGAAAGACCAACACCAAGACAGTCAAGGCTTTCTGGGGGGAGTACGAATGGCATAAGAGCGAATATGTTAGGTTTGATGAGCTTCGGAAGATTATAGAGCTAGCGGATCAAGTTGGTACGATGAGGAGCGCATTCAAAACACTAACAAACCTCTCCGAACTTGCTCTTAGCTTTGATACGGGCTATGGCTGGCTCATTCCTCCAACTCTGTGCGGTGGGTCCCTACTGTTCAATGGAAAGCGCCCGGTATTTGGTGAACAGCTGTTCAACCCTGAAGTCCCATGGCACAATAGGGCCCTAGGACCAGGGTGCATAGATCAACCATTGACCGAAGCAACTCTCAAATACCTCGAGGGCCACCTAGAAACGATTCTTCCACCCGACGACGTTACTTCTCTATATAAACCACATGGATTAACCCAGGATCCACGCCTATCCGGGCTGCCAAACATCGAAGTTGACCCGACGATGAGCTGGAGAAGGCAATATGGAGATAACCGCGATCGTGGAGACTATCAATTTTATCCACGCCACCTAGCTCGCTCACAAACTGAGTGGCTACTCGAGACCTCATGGGCAGCCCAGGCTATCTTAGGCTCGTGTATATGTGCGATAATGGACGAAAAAAAAACTTTTGGGAACGTCCATACCTTGAATATCTCCAGCATTTCATCAGGCTTACTAGCTAATTTTAAGCGTCCCGAATTTTTTGCTTCTTTTCCCAAACTGACAAAACTCATCATTTTGGTCATCCCTGACTGGAAAGAGTCAGATGCGGCATGGGGTCCGGCAAATCCAATAACCTATATTGACCCAAGCAAAGCATCTCTCTTGCTAACCGACTTGCTGGAGAATGTTATCTCCCCCATGAAAACATTGGAGAGCCTTACAATTGGATATGCCGAGGGAGGAGAACAGTCAAAAGGGAGATTTGCCCGGAATCAACACATTTTACCAGCCCCAATTACCCGTGAGGCCGTTAAGGCTGCCTTGGGTGAGCCATTTGATCCTCCACTCACCTTTCCGCACATCAAGAGCCTTACCTTCAAGAATTGCTGGTTCAGCCCACGCCTTTTGGAGGAGTTCTTCATAGCTTCTCGGGAGACTATGCTAAAGAGCCTAACTTTCGACTCCTGTTCTTTAACTGCATTGCCTGGAACTCGATCTCGCCCCTACGTGCGCGATATGCTATACCCACGTTGTTCCCCAGAGGAGTATTATAAAGAAGCTCCACGGGGCGGAACCTGGTCGGACATTATCAACAAATATACTCCATGTCTTTCACTGTACGAGCAGATGGCTCTAAAGACACTAAATGAGTCTCCAGAACCGCGACCAGATGCCTCAAATTCTATCAACCGGTTAGAGTTCATTTCCTGTGGATATGTTCGCCTCGCACCGTTCTTCAACCAGCATGATTTAGTCATCCCTAACTTCCCAACGGATGATGACCCATCCGAAGCCCTCATTCTCCAGGACACTGCCACGTTGGCGTCGCTTCCGCCTGGTCCAATCCCGCACGCTGTTCCTGCACCATCAACTCAATACATTGGAATTTGGCCGAATTCTACTACTTATATTGATTGTCGCCTTCTCGGGACGATAGTTCAGTGTATTGGGCAGGACGAGCAGCAGCTTCTGGAATGCGGATTTGGGATGGAAGTTGGATGGAAGAGTTCCTACGCACGCGAGGAGGTACGACAGGATGGTTTCAAAAAGGGAGGTACGGGGAGGTTTTCGGGGGTGCTTGTGAAGGAGGAGTAGAGGCTGAGGGAGCGCCCCTTTTCTGTTGGGTGTCTTCTGTCTGGATTCTAAAGGTATTACGGAGCTAAACCACATTTCCACTGACAGATACTAGCTTACTTGCTCTGCATTTTTTTTCATTTTCCCTGCAATGATGTTCACAGCCTTATGTTGGTATTTCAGGGAGGGGTAATGGGTGTTAACTGTGGCAACATTGGTTATTTCTTGTTCTAGTTTTGCATTTCTTTCTCTTTGGTTGGTTGAGGCCATATTTTCTTCCTTTTCTTTTCATCCTGATTCGTTCTAAGGGTTTACCCTGATAGATACTGAATCTTCATACTCACAATGAGTAGACTGGTAGTGGACGTGCAGATTTAGTTTCTTAATTTCTTCAATTCCTTGCGTTCCCCTGTGAAGCTAGCTGTATCATTTAGAAAACATATTACTTATCTACGAAGCTACAAGGAATAAATTTTGGACATTTACTCAACTCGACAAATAACGCTTCACTATAAGAGGGGATATATCTATTTCCTTCCTTTAAGTCAATTTCCGCACTTAAGCACACAAAAAAAGAGGGGGGGGGCAACTCCCAGAGAAAATCACACAGAGCCAAGCCCATATTCGTATCTTATATGTATGGTGTTGTGTAATCAATCCAGATGTCAGATGCGAAAGGAAGTTGAAGCTAATCGTCATCAAAAAGTAGAAGTCGGGCTTTGGAGAAACTGAAGGGGAATCTCAAGGAGGGCAAGGGGGGTATTATCTACTCCGTATGTAGGCTCGAGTTAGTGATAACTCGCCAACTTTATTAAACTCATGTCCATCAGTCAGGATCGGCGAATAACTATCAATGCCGATCTCCGCCGTTGTCGACGGAGTAGCTTAACTTCGTTGCTGATGACTGCCTGGTTATCCATGAGGTAGGTTCCTCCATCCATCCATGACTCCACTGACAAAATACCGACGGGAGTTAATCTAGTAATTAATTAACTAATCAATTAATCACTTATTAGTAACTTCCCCATCAGCCCCGAACCTTCTGACGCTGGCTCGGTTCGGTTCTGGGCTCGGGGCTTTTTCTTTCTTTTTCGCCCCTTGCACGCCCACACGGCATGACATCACTCCTCAGACTTTTCCAGTTGGTTGGCTGGTTTGTTAGGCTAACGCGGAGATCCCGTCCGGGTATGCGTATGGGTATTGGGTATTGGGTATTGGGTATTGGCTCAGTCAGCCCGGGCTGTCCATGATCTGTCCTCACTTAGTACCCGAAAGGCGGCCTGCGTGTTTTGTGAGGTTTTGTTATTTGTTTTGAGAGTTAACTCAGTGCCGGTGGTGCGGTGCGGCAATTGCGGGGTGGAACTGCTTGGCGTCGTAGGTTTGGGGTTGAGGATACGAGGGGAGGAGGGGGCTGGGGTGGGCTCTTGGGGGGGTATGGGAGGGGGAGGTTGTATATAAGGTTCAATGTTCCTCCTCTATGAAATGAAGAAGAAGAGTACAGAAGCAATCTAGCGAATCAAACTTTACGAAAACAAATTGACGGCATAACAAGTTAGCCATAACCTACCTACCGTACTCCATTCCATTAACAAGACAAACCACACCCCCATCCCCCCTCCCTCCAACCAACCTATCTACCAACCCAAGAACGGGAAAAATGTCAGCCTCACCCCCCACCCCTCTCCCCCCAACCATGCGCACCCTCTCCCAACCCGACCCGCTCAAAACAAACGTAATCCTCACCACCGGCCCACTCCCGACCCTCACGCCCAATTCCCCCACCGAACACCTCATCCGCGTGCACGCCACCTCCCCCTGCGCTGGCGAGCTTAGCTGGCCCGCCTGGGCCGGAGAGTACTTTTCCAGCGAGATAGTACCCTGCTACGATCTCACCGGCACCGTCGTGACTGCGCCCGAGGGCTCGCCGTTCCCCGTGGGGACGGAGGTATGGGCACGGACCAACGTGGGGCATCCTGGAAACGCGCGGGAGTATACAGTGGCGTATACGGGGGAGTTGGCGAAGAGGCCGGTTGGTGTTGATGCCGTGACGGCGGCTAGTGTGCCGTTGAGCGCGATTACGGCGGTTCAGTGTCTGTTTGAGCATGGGGGGTTGGCGGGTTTGAAGGGTGGGGAGGAAGGGAGGAAGGCGAATAAGGGGAAGAGGTTGCTTATTACGAATGCGTCTGGGGGGGTTGGGGTGTGGTTGGTGCAGCTTGCGAGGGAGGCTGGGGTTGGAGAGATTGTTGGGGTTTGTGGGAGTGGGAATGTGGAGTTTGTGAAGGGGTTGGGGGTTACGGAGGTTATTGATTATCGGAAGCTGTCGGTTAGGGAGTGGATGGGGATGGATGGGGGGGAGAAGAAGAAGGTGGATTTGGTGATTGATTGTAAAGGGGGTCAGTCGTTGGCAGATAGTTGGTTGGCTGTTAAGGATGGTGGGAGGCTTCTTTCGATCTGTGGGCCGCCGGAGGATCAGAAGCCTGCTGATTGTGAGGCCAAGGATGTGAAGAATTATTTCTTTATTATGGAGCCGAGAGGGGCGGATCTTGATGATGTTGCGCGCTTGTTCGATGAGGGGAAGGTGAAAGCCGTTGTTGATAGTGTGTGGAAGCTGGAGGAGTACCAGGAAGCTTTCGAGAAACTAGATGCAGGTCATTCTAGGGGGAAAATCATCATTACGCTTTGAGGGCTGGGACTCGGCCCGTTGTCCATTCTGAGAATTTGCTTGGGTCAGTGATGGTTAGTCAAGTGGCCAAAGTCCAAAGTGCATATTTACGAAATAATGTATATAGCAAAATATATCCATTCCCCTTTAATAAAACACGATTAAAGCTGCGAATATGCTGAGACGGCCACGTCTTCCATGCAGAGGCATTACGCAAGATTCGCGATCATTTCTCTTGAAGAGAGTCAAAATATGCAGGAACTATCAACATTCCTCATCATTAGGGCACGGTGGAAAGTTCACAGAGGGGTTTGCTGCGTGATCAACTTTTTATAAGAAGTTGCCGCCGTCGACGGTTGAACATGTTCATTTGCCTCGAATTAATCGCCAGATGTCGCGTCCCTTGAGGCTGTGCAGTCCTTTCGCATCACCCAATGTCCAACGCCCAATCGCCGATGAGGATGTGACAGTAGTTTCCAGCCCCGCCATACGCAAGCGCGGGGGAAACCAAGAATGAAGAACATGACGTCTCACCAATTAGGCACCAAAAAATTAAGGTGTGTGAGATGAGCGGCATCTGGCCAATGTGGGACTCTCTGGTAGGTAGCAACAGGTTTATGATGGACGACGCCTATAATCCTGTCATCTGATCGGTTTGACAGACAGACCCCATGTCATAGGCCGATTTGAGGTTTGAAGAACGCGTCAAGGCCTTGCTTGGCCAATTGACGGGCGGGTGTTGTATATAGACTTGATTGGCGGGAGTTGCTTCGGATTTGGAGAATGACGCCTGCATTGGCTTGACTGGAGACTAGATCTGAGTTCTCATGGGATTGCGAAGCCTGTCCTCCTCCAATCTGAACCAAATTGTACTTTCTTCCGGACTGTACGCAGTGGAACATCCCCCAGGGGGGTGTGGCAGAGCAATATCACGTGGAATATGCCAACGCTGCTTTTATCTCGAGACCCTGACAGCAGTTTTTGGGCGGAAAGGGGATTCGGGATTCCTTTCCAGCAATTTGCGAGACAATTAGGCAGCGATGGCTTTATATTTGCTCCCCCGCTTGCAGCACATATTGGAAATTACCATGAGGAGGAGAATGCCCCTCTCACACCAATTGCAGCCTTGGGCTAGGAGATGCTGCTGGAAAAAAGCCGATAAACCCCGGGTCTGAGTCAACAGGAAAAGGATGGGGAGCTTGTGCCGCCGAAAATATTGCAATTCCAAAGATTTGCAGTCCACCGAGTCCAGGCTTGACTGGGCAAAGCCAAGACGGTCTTAATTAGCAATTAGCCTTGTAGAGAAACGCAAGATAGGCATCTGCCGGGGTTGCAATATCAGGCTCCACCACAACATCCATGGATCCGACGGGATGGACTCTTCCAGACGCTGCCATTCCTCTGGACTCAGAAGAAGTGCCGTGAGAGCGGCTCAAGGGATGCGCTGTTCGATATTAGAGGCGCGGAACTATGCTGGGATAGAAGGCTCACTGCTCCGGCGGCAATTGGCGGAGCAGCTGGCCTGGCTGTGGCCGCGTCGGATGTTCGAACAGCAAAACGCGTCTTCTGGCGCAGAAAGTCTTTCTTGCCTGGCTGTGTCCGGCTGTGTCTGGTTGTTGTGGAATGTTGTAGCTTCAAGTTGTTGTCCGATGTCCGAGATATCTCGCTGACTAAGGCGGCGTGGCGCTAACCCGTGACGCGACTGGCCAAAGCATACGCAAACCGCAACCTTCGACAAGATATCTCGGCCAACCCCTTTCTTCGCTCCGAAAGCCGCTGCTCTCGTCTGGTGGCGCTGTCGCTCTCTGTCATTGCTGTGGTCGCTTCGCGGACTACCCGCTGTCGTGTCTCTGTCGTCGAAAGCAGTGAGTGCGTGTTGTCATACCCGGCTGTCTCTCGTTCGCGCTGGTTGCGGCGGCTCGCTTTTGGCCCCCAACCGCCTCCTATCTTTCTCGATATTTATATTGCCCCAGTGCGCAATCCTCCTCTTGTATTTTGATTGCTACACGGCTGCCCGTTGCTATCTCCTGCTGTGCGATCTCGCGACACTACTGCGGACGCCATGAAGCGCTTCGTGGGAACTATAAATAAACACACCAGTATGCCTCGAATCCCCAGCTCGCACCGCATCGCAATACGAGAATCATGCTAACAAGCTTCCGGTGGACCCTCTTAGGCCAAAGTGCTCGAAGTTCTTCTCACCCCGCAGATTCGCCGGAGGCAATCGTTGTAAGGGAACTGGTACGAATTGTCGCAATACGCCCTGATTAACTAAAAACAAATCCCTGACAGCCCATACAGACAGCCTTTTGCGAGTCCGGAGGACCAAACAATACGGTACGAACCTTCGACGAACCTTCCCGTCTCTGCCCTTAAGCCTTAAACTCTATCAGGCCCGTCAAATTCAAACTGACGATGCGCTGCGCTTGTTCTATAGGGAAATGAATACCTTCACCTACCCGCCATCGTGGAGGCGGCGGAATCGAGTCCCGGCGCTGCAAAGGAGGCCGCGAACCATATCCGTCGATTTCTCTCCAATCCTAGCTCCCAAAAGGGGTACAAGCAATATAACGCAGTCATGCTGATACGGATTCTTGTTGATAACCCCGGCGACACATTTACGCGCAACTTCGATGCGAAATTCGTAGGAACCGTCAAGGATTTGCTCCGCGACGGGCGGGATATGAGCGTACAGCAGATACTAAGGGAGACCATGGAATTTCTCTCCGTCCAAAAGTCGTCTGACCCTAACCTGAAGCCGCTAAGTGAGATGTGGAAGAAGGAGAAGCAGAAGTTTGAGAAGGCCCTTGGGATAAGCGCCGTTAGTCTCCATATCTCTTTTGTTTGGTGATGTTCACCGTCTCATACTAACAGAGCGCTTTTCAGGGATCATGGATGGCTCCCCAACAACCGCCCAGCCAGCGTCAAGATTACTTTGCCCGCCAACATCGATCCCGAGGCCTTCCTCCTCCAGGAGAACTGTCCTCTAGAATATCAGAAGCAAACACATCTGCGAAACTGCTCCATCAACTGCTCCAATCCACCCCAACGGAAGACTTCCTCGCCAACGATCTCCTCCCCGAATTTTCCGAACGCTGCCAGTCTGCGACCAGATCTATAGTGGGATATATCAATTCGACAAATCCTCCGCCAGACGAAGACACCATGCTCACCCTTATAGAGACAAACGACAGACTAGCCGTGGCATTATCAAAATACCAACGCGCAGCCCTAGTAGCCAGGAAAACAATGAGCAGATCTCAATCCCAAGATATAAATGTCGCATCGCAGAACCAGATGCATGCTGACCACCCGCAACCCGGCCCCCTCACAACTTCCGCAACCGCCCCACCACCCAACGAGATAACCACAATGAAACAACGGACCGTCCCCATCCTCTCCCTCCCCCGAAAAGCCCTGAGCAAATTCCGCTCCGACAAAACCTCACAAGCCCCAGAACCCGCCTACACACAAACAAAAGCACCATCAGCACAGCAAGAACAGGAACCACCCTCGCCCCCCCGAACACCCCCACAACACCGAATCGATGCTTCCTCGGCGGCCGCAGCAGCCACGCTAACAAGATCACCGCAATCAGCCATATCCGCTGTCCAATCCAGCCCACCAACCCTGCGCGCCAACGCCCCTACCGCCACACTATCATCCAATATCGCTGGGTCCGGTGCGTCCCGAAGCAACGGCACCACCGCTACGGCCACCTCAACCTCAGGTGCCTACCAGTATAACTCCAGCGACTTCCAGGTCGAGAACCCGTTCGCAGACACCTACAGTAGTTCGCACTTCGATAAAGACAACAACAATCACGATGCTTCTTCGGCCAGAGCTAACGCCGTAGGGGCAGGCGCAGCTGCAAACGCGGATACGCAACCGATGACCAGCAGTACGTATTATCCCGGGGCAGGGTTCAGCTTGTTTGATCCGAATATGCCTGGCTCGAGGCCAACGGATGGTACGGCGCCGGTGGAGCAGAGTGCGACGGAGAGGTTTTATGCGGGGAGGAAGATGGAGGGGGCTGGGGCTGTTTGAGTGATGGGGTGTGGACCGTGGTTGTTATTTTGCCATCATGCCTAGTTGGTTCGATATATACGAAGAGGAAGGGAAGAGAGGGGGGTTTTGGGTGTGGGTGTTGTTATATGTCGGTCGATTGTTCTCTAATGTCCGATTTTGCCTGTGTCTTTTTATCGCAATTGATAACTCTATCGTCTTGACTTATATCCCTACGCCATGTTATGACATTGGTTCTGTTTTTGGCGCTTCTATTGTTTAGTTACTTGCTTGCGTTACTTGTTCTTCTATTTCTATCCAGCTAGCCTTCGTGTGCCCTCTTTTTTTTCACCCCATTACTCTGCTTCATCCTTATTCTGTATGCTATCTATACCTGAGATACCTATTTTGTTCTGTCCTAGTATTTGTATGTACTTCTGATTTTTCGCAGCTATGTTTATTTCCATTTTCGTGCTTTTGTTTCTTTTCATTTTTTTGGGAGGTGTAGTTGAGTGGTTAACTACATAGGTTATTACTATTTATTTATTTATTCTCTGTGGTTTTTATTTGCCGTTATATATATATATATCCAGCTAGGTAGGTAGGTACTTCCTCTAGTATCTATTTTGTATCTATATCGGTTCGTTGATAAATTATGCGGCCAGTTACACAGGTAGAAAAAGACAGGATAGTTGGGTGTAGTTAATAATATATTTATTTGGAAGCTTTTCACAACACCAAAAAAAAAAAAAAAAAATACAGATCTAATATGTGTAGCATTTAATTTGGTTTATGAAGAGTAGATCAGTAAATAGTTAATTCCAAGGTTTGCTTCATGTAGGACAGAGTAAAATAGCAAACTATGTAGAGTTTCCAACTTTCTTCCCATCCATCTGACCTACTGTTGGTTGGTGGGCGGCTTTATATTCATTCATGATTATCTCTCCCTTTCCGCCCCTCGCGGCCTCTTCATGATATATATAGGGATAACATACATACATATCCAACTCCCTCCCTCATCAGAAAAAGAAAAGAGAGAGAGAGAGAGAGAGAGGGAGAGGGAGAGAGAAAAGCCCAACCTAGCCGATGACATCTCTCTCCACACCTCCCTCCTACTACATACCCCCGCCCTGGAATCATCCCTATCCATCCATCTACCTACTTCCCACCACCCGCCTCTGCACTTACAGCTCCAGCTCCAGCTGTACTCGTACTCGTACTCGTCTTATCCAAAATCGTCTTCATCATCTCATTACCCAGCCGGACAGCGTCGGGGAAGCGGGGCGCAAAGTACGACTGGATCTTCTCGAAGCGGTCGCGGTAGGAGGCAAAGTCGCCGAAGGAGACGCATTCGGACCAGGCCTGTTTTGTTTGATTGGTGGTTGTTAGTGGGGGGGATTTGGGGGGGTGGTTAGATGATATATAGAATAGCTTTTGGCATGGATTCGTGTATGGAGGGTTCTGCCTGCACACCAAGGTAATACCGTGGTGTATATGGGGATGATCGGCTTATGAGGACGGAGAAAGATGGCAGAAGAGAGACAGGGTGCTAACTCGTGGCTGCCCCGGAGCCGTTGGGTCCATGGACACGGCATGACAAATTGCGCAACCATGTTTTCCAAATCTGGTAACGGGAAGGGAGGAGTAGTTGTGTAAGGAAATCATGTACGTACCCGTGCAGCAAAGGTGAATTCCAGATCATCCGAGCGGAACGTATTATCATCAATCGCAATATCGAGAACCTCATCGAGCAAGTCTTCGTTTCGGAAAAGATACTCTGTCACACCGAGCCAGAGGCGGAAGAGCTGTATATACCGAAAGGAAAAAGTGACCCATCAGTAAGAAACTCATCCACAATCAAACATCACCATAAAAGTAAATAATAGCGAACAATAACATCTATCACCCACCGGCGTCGAGCATATCATATGATCATACGGCACAATCCCCAATTTCCACCAACAATCCACAATCGCCAGCAGACTTAGATGATTATTCGGCATGCGCTCTCCATTCCCCTTGGACAGCGAGAACCGATCCAACACCTCATCCTTCAGCAACAGATCATGTTGCGTCGACGTCTCCGGTTTGAACACCGCCTTGCCCGCCATCTTCACCCTATTCTTCAACTCCTCCCTATGCCCGCCCAACATCAGCTTATACAACTCCGTGACAGACTGCGCATACTGGCGGATCTGCTTCTTGGCGGCGGGATTCAGGATGGCTAGGCCGGCATAGACGTGCCACTTGTTCGCATAGATGCGCAGGGTGATGTTGATCTTGACATTCTCGATGCCGCCGACATACCGGGCGACTTCCCAGGGGAACTGGTTGTTGGCGTGCCACGCAGTGCCCATGCTGAGGAACGCGGCGTGTGTGACGGCCTGCGTGTCTGCAGTGATGCGGTCGTGCATCTCGCCGCTGAGATAGACATATTTAGATTGGAAGGTGGTGAAGATGCTCTCGACGAATTTCAGGCTGGCATCTGAGGCGCGGTGCTGGATGAGGACCTGCATGGGTTTATGTTATTATTATACTGTATCGTAGACGGCTACAGGGCTGGGTTGAGCTCTACCAGTGGCTGGCCCTTGGGGTTGACGTTGGGACCATGGAGGGAATGGCACGAGATGATTTCTACGTCGTCGGGCAAGTATTTATCAAAGGCAGCCAGTTCAGGGGCCTTGCAGGACGTCTGGCCGCCGACAATCGCGCCGACCTTGGTTGCTTTCCATATTGTCAGACCGGACCTGTTCCGCGGGAGATAGTAATAAAAGCGATACACGGTTCGGCAGATGACATACATGGTCCATACTCAGCGACAATCTTGTCAATGGCTTCCGCCTCTACGCTGTAGATAATGTAGTCGCTAATTCTGGAGACTAAGTGCCCATTCGGGAGTATATTGATATTGTGCTTTTTGAATGGTTTAAAATAAGCCCTAATGAGCGCTGGGATTTTCTTGTTATAGTAATTCACATACATCAGAGGCAAATTCCTGCTTCAGGGTCTCATAATTTGCAGGCCTATCGCAGGCATTGACTCTGGATGGCTGTGTTAGCGTTGTTTTGATTGATGGCTGAGGGATAGTTGGAATCTGTGACGATGGACATTAGCACACCGTACCATCAAAAAGAGATTGAAACAGAATATTGCGGGTGTAGTGGGTATATTTCAGACACGAAAAAAGTAAGGTAGCGAGATATTTACATCATTGACAACCTGGCAGCGGCTGCACACACCAGAATGGTGGGCAGTGAGACCACCAAGCCATACTCGAGCCAAATGCACTCAAGTCATCATGAAAGGAGAGGTGTAACGAGGAGGATTGAGGAAAGGAGGGCTTACCATATGTCCGGATATTGATTCGAATAAGACGCGTGAAACGGAGGGGAGGGAGCTGCAGGAAGAGCAAGATGGTATTACCTCCAGCCGGCCTGACTCAGACGCTGCGCGTACATCCGGCCCATGTCACCCATGCCGATGACCCCAATGGATCTGGTATCTGCTGTCGACGCCATTGCTAATGTGGTAATTGGAAAAGTGTCTCTGTTATTAGTGAAAAAAGTGGGAAAAGATGAGAGAGACGGCTGAATGGCTGGTGGGCAGCCAATTTATAGGGAGAGAAGCGCGCGCAAGTCCCGTGCACACCACATCAGCAGGGCACCCTGGGGGACACAGACATGGAAAGCCAGGTCTGTGGGCTGTGTGTTGTGCAACCTGAGACTGTGAGTGGCTTTGTCTGCTGCTTGTTGAGTTGTTGAGATAGGTTGGAGAGAAGAGAAAATTTTTGAGTCAAAGAAGGATGGAATTTATACGTTAGAAGGGCAGGGCGCTAGGCCGAAGGGGGATCGCTTAATAAGGCCTTGGCGCCAAGATGCATCACCTGACAGGATAGCCCTAGGCCAAGACACCACTCCCAATCGGGACGCAATTAGGGCACGGCGTGGCCAGCCCTAACACCACACTCCTCCGCCTTCTTCACTTTTGATGAGCGACGTTCTCGATCTTTTTTCCCCTTCACCATCCACCACATCCGCCCTTTCATCACCGCAAAAATGGCCCCCAAGCAGAAGGTTGCCCGTCCCGCTAACGAGAACATCTCTCTCGGCCCTCTCGCCGGAGATGGTACGTCAATCCGCGCTCTCAAAAGCCCCGCGCAATGTCTAACTCCGCACAGGGAAGCTCGTTTTCGGCGTCGCCCGTATCTTCGCCTCGTTCAACGATACCTTCGTCCACGTCACCGATCTCAGGTTCGTTTCCTCCGCCGCGCCCTTTCCGCGCTCCAATTCGACCCCCCAGACGTGACAGTCTGGCGATGCTCGTTGGAACAAAGGTACAATATGTAGAATAGAGGCTAACCTGGGTGATTCCAGTGGCCGCGAAACCATCTGCCGTGTCACCGGTGGTATGAAGGTCAAGGCTGACCGTGACGAATCCTCGCCCTACGCTGCTATGTTGGCTGCCCAGGACGTTGCCGCCCGCTGCAAGGAGCTGGGCATCAACGCTCTCCACATCAAGATCCGCGCCACTGGTGGTATGTTGGAACAATATATATCCCTAGTTCATCTCCCCCGAATACCGCAGCAATCTAACAACCCGCATAGGTAACGGAACCAAGACCCCCGGCCCCGGTGCCCAGTCTGCCCTCCGTGCCCTTGCCCGTTCCGGCATGCGCATTGGCAGAATCGAGGACGTGACCCCCACTCCCTCCGACTCTACCCGCCGGAAGGGTGGTCGCCGTGGTCGTCGTCTGTGAGCGGGCAACGCTCATACTCTCCAGCTTTCCCATCGCAAGGCGGCTACTACACCTACTGCTATTGCGCCTGGAGCAAGGATGGATTGCGCGGGTATCTACCATGGATATCTGTTTGCATATGTGGATGGAATAAACGCGAAGAACGGCAGCAACGCCTGGTCTTCCCCCCTTGTGGATTTTGTTCATATAGCATTTTCCCTGCTGGGCAAGCTGCGGCAGCTTTTAAACGGCTGTTGACTACAGTTTGCTGGCTTTTTTATGATGTCTCGAGAAATTAATGACAACTAGAGATTCTCATCACTGTTACTGTTTCTATCGTTTGTGTAATTGCAGACATGGTAGTCGTATGTAGTTGCTGAATTGTCATCGTAGAGATTTTTTGTCGAATTTTTGCCCCGCCCAACCCTTCGTGAGCCAATGATGTAATTTCGCAAACATCTCAACACCAGACAGCTGTATACTTAAGATAATCTAGTCTATCTTCTCATCTTCAAAAGAGAAACCTCTTCTCACCTTCTACCCCGTGGAAAATATTTCCATTGACGGCAGAATCGGCACTGAAAATCTCCAGCCAACACACCATACCAATATTTACTTTTCCACGCCGCATCACCACCTCCCTCTCAACCCACCCATACCAAACCACATAATCCTCAACTACCCAACCCGATGTCTACCCTCTCAATCCCCCTCTAACGCATCCAACCATGACCTCTCTAACCCCCACGCCAACCCTCCTCCTCACCTCCCTCCCCGCCAAAACCCTCATTGGCATCGACCTCCTCTCCTTCACCACAACCCCAAGCTTCCACGGCATCAAGAACCTTCCCCCAGGCCCCCACTTCCTCTACACCGGCACAACAGAGAGCTTCTCCCTGCGGAACGGGGAGTGGTTCTTCATCCGCCCGAACACCAACACCGGTGTCGAAATCCACCTACGCAAATGGGACGGCAATGTCGAATCCGTAGTCCCCGTCGACGAACGGACGGAAGAGGGACGACAGGAGGCGATGCGGCTACGCGCGAATCTGGGCCGGATATGGCAGGATGGTGGATTATTGGCGTATCCCAGCGGCCAGCAGCAGGGAGAACAGAGGCCACCTAAGAAGAAGGGGAATAGGCTGGAGATAACCATGCATCCGCAGGGGGAATATACACAGAGCCCATCAGGTTCACCGTCACCTTCACCTTCACCCTCAACCTCGACATCGACATCGACCTCAATCTCCGACTGGCCCCATCTAACAACCCACATCACCCCCGCCGTCCTCTCGCGCATCCTCGGAAACCCAACCCCAAACCCCCCCGCACCACCATCGTCCGCCAACACCAACACAGAGTCCCAGTCCCAATCCCAACCGCAACCAGCCCGCTGGACAATATCCTCCGGCAGCTCCGCGTCGCGCGACCGCGATGAGATCCCCGGCCTCTCCGCCGCCGAGGTATCCAGCGCGCTATCTCTCGGCGGCGAGGGCGCGGCAGCTGGTGCGGAGGACAAGGAGCTCCGGTTCCTCCCCGTCGACTTGAAGCGGACGTGGCGGGCGGGTGCGGTGGGGAGGGAGCGGACGCAGGCGGCGCAGGATCGGTCGTGGGCGTTGGGCGAGGTTATTGCGGGGTTTGCGGGGAGGGGTGATGGGGGGAAGGAGGGGGAGGGGGAGGCGCAGATACTGGGTGAACTACAATTTACGTTCCTGATGGTTCTTACGCTGATGAATTTCTCGTGTCTGGAGCAGTGGAAGCGGTTGTTGGGGTTGATATTCACGTGCCGCGCGGCGTGTAAGGAGCGCGAGGGGTTTTTTGTTTCTGTCTTGCGACTGGTGAGGTTACAGCTGAGGCATTTTGAGGATGTTGAGGGGGGGTTGTTTGAGATGGATGGGGATGATGGGGGGGTGTTTTTGAAGAAGTTACTTGTAGGGTTGAGGAGGGTGGTTGATGAGGAGTTTGCGGCGGAAGAGGTTGCGGGGGTCAAGAGGGAGTTGGGCCTGTTGGAGGAGTGGGTGAAGGGGGAGTATGGGTGGGAGTTGAGGAGGGGGAATGTGGTGAGGAGGGGCATGTTGGAGTTGGAGGATGGGGAGATGGTGGAGATGGTTGTCGAGGGCGCTGAGGAGGAGGATGAGATGGGCGAATATGCCCCTGTTGTTGTTGATTTGGGGGAGGGGAAATTGGGGACAGAAGAGAGTGATGGAGAGGAAGGGGAGGAGGTGCCGGATGTCGATATGGATTCCGCAGAGGGGATGTTGCAATGAGCGAGCTTTTGCGGAGATCTAATTTCTCCTTCAGCGCAAATTGTAAATATGCCATGCCATGGATGGGTTTCACCCCTTTTTATTCCCAGGTATGCTCTGCCGTAATCATGTCACAAAACACACATGAATCCCCGAATAGTTGTCTGAACAGCCGTAAAAAGGAGAACAGAAAAACAAGGAACAAAAAAGAAATGAAATTTGGCGGAAAAAATGGCCTTGCCTATTCTATCCCTAGCAGATCATCAAATAAAAAAAAGAGCTAGGTCCCGGCCACCACCCCAACCGATAGATACAGATCCATTATTCCCAAACACCTCCGCAGAGCCAGGCCGCACACCACATAACAGCGTAGCAAACCCGTAGCCCACAGACACACACACACCTTTTTCCTTCTGCCACCTCCCAACGCAAACCCCCGCAAACAAAACGGCCAACCGCTTAACGGTAAGACTTTTGGTAACGGGCACGGGCACCGGGACCGCCGAACTTCTTTGGCTCAGCGCGTCTGTTATCGGCGACGAGGAGGGTTCTGTCGTACTGCACGAGGGCCTGCTTGAGCTGGTTCTTGGCGTGCTCGTCGACGTATTTCTGGTAGTAGGCGACTATCGACTTGGCGATGGCTTGTCTGATGGCGTAGATCTGCGAGGTGTGACCACCGCCGGTGACGCGGACGCGGATGTCGACGCCGGCGAATTTGTCAAGGCCGACGATGAGGAGGGGTTCGTAGACCTGTTATTCGAAGTAGAATCGGACTGTCTCAGCGGGTTTTGTTCTCTTCTTCTCTGTGCGCCCCATATGGCATTTTTTTCTTGCATTCCCCCACGCTCCATATCCCCCCTGTATATCCCAATTCTCGAACGCATGGAAGGGCGAATCTAACCTTGAATCTAAGGATCTCTGGCTGGGTGAGAGCCAGGGGCTGGCCGTTGACCTTGATGAGACCTTTGCCCGCCTGTAATTCCACAATCGAGTCAGTTATATGTCCGATATCCCATCACATCCCATGTATTCGATATATGGTCTCCAAATCGCCAAATCTTCGTCCATGCTCTGGGAATCGGTCGGTTTTTTCGTACCTTGCAGTGGGCGACAGCAGTAGCTACAGATCAGAAATTCCACATGTCAGCATAAACCATCCATAGATCCGTATATCCATATCCATATCTCTCCATCTCTTGACCGCGCAAACCCCAAGGACCGGACCAATCCGTACCTGTCTTCTTCTTGCCGAAGCATTGCACACTCTGAGTAGTAGCCATGGTGTCTCGAGGGGTCGGATGGCTCTGTCGAACGGGGGGCCGGGCGGGTTGAACAGAGGGTGGAAGATGGTCGTGGTCGTCGTCGTCGTTTCTCGCAGCTTCAATGGGCGATTTTTCCCAAACTCGGAGGTGTGCGGCGGCTCGCTTAGTGTGTGCGCTAGGGTAGCGTCACGTGATGCGCAAAGTTGGCGCCGCCAGCCCCAAACCTCATCTTGGACACCTCGAGATCTTGATATATTGATATAGGACAATACACGCCGGGACGCACTCGATTACGGCCCAATTGCCTCTTGCCGACCTCGCCACGTACCCCGGGGATCGATAGACTCTTGTTGCGCCGGGATACGCCGAGTCCCTCCATCCCTCAACCCAGCTCCCGCCCAACCCCCGATGAATCGATAGTTAGTCCAATCCCGCAACAATGTCGCAGACCGTCGGACGGGTAAGTCAATGAAATGCCCTTCCCCTCCTCACATTCTTCTCAGCATAAAATATGAAAAAAAAAACCCTTCCCAACCCGCCCTCAACCCCCCACCACACCACACCACACCCCATCTAACCCGCCAACAGACCCGCCTCGCCTACTCGCGCGCCTGGCACCACATCGACCTCTCCAACGACCCGCGCAGCCTCGGGCGCGTCGCCTCCTCCATCGCCATCTTCCTCATGGGCAAGCACAAGCCGATCTGGGACCCCTCGAGCGACTGCGGCGACTACGTGGTGGCCGTGGGCTGCTCGGACCTGCACACGACGGGCAAGAAGCGGATGCAGAAGAAGTACTATACGCACAACACGCGGCCCGGCAGTCTGAAGAGTATGACGATGGATAAGATGATGGAGAAGTGGGGGGGTGCGGAGGTGTTGAGGAAGGCGGTTAAGGGGATGTTGCCGAAGAATCGGCTGAGGGAGAAGAGGTTGGCGAGGTTGAAGGGTGGGTTTTTTTCTTTTCTTTTCTTTTTCTTTTTCTTTTTCTTTTTTGTTAAACGGTTTATGGATGTGGATTGCATGTGGCTAACGATTTTCGATCTCTTACTTGTATACAGCTTTCGAAGGGCAGGCGCATCCGTATAAGAAGAACATCATCACGCTGGGCGGGAAGAGCGTGATTGCCAGCCGGCCGGAGGTTATTGAGGCATTTGAGAAGGAGAAGGCTAAGGAGTCTGCATAGATGATGGATGTCTTTTGTTTTCTTGTTGCTTTATGTACTATTTGTTTGTTTGTTTGCTTGCTTGCTTTGCCGGTTTTTTTTTTTTTTTTTTTTTTTTGCTTACAGGGAGTATAAACCGGGAGAACCAACCATTTTCTATTTTCTTCTTCTGTCTTGGTTGTTTTACCCAAGAATTTTATGTATTATATACACTACTCTGTAGACTACCAACTACCTCTATAAACCCAATATTCTTTGTTATCTTCTACCTTCGTCATAACATAATTGCTTGATTCGATCTCTCCTCTAACAAATACTGGTATAGCTAAATAGAATAGCAGCCGGAAAAAAAAACACACGTAACGAGAGAGCATGGTTGGTACATGTGTCACCATAAATAGCGAAAAGGAAAAAAAAATGTAACCTATGTATGTTGCGCTGTTTAAAGAAGAAAACGAGAGTAAAGGGGGCCAAAAAAAAAAAAAAAAGGACAAAAAACGAATGGGCGCCCTGAATACAAAACACCGGATCCAGCCCCTTTCCTTTCTCCTTTCCTTTCCACTTGCATGATGAGTAGTAAAACTAAATAATCAAAAGTCCAAAAAAAAAAGAAAGAAAGAAAGAAAAGAAAGAAAATCATCCGCTAACCCATCTCCCGGGAGGATGATTCCAATCATATCATAGCTTCGAGCTCTCCCGGCGCTCTCCGTTCCTACCAACGCTACATTTGATAAGGCCGTTGGGCCCGGACTGCGGGGCGTAGACCTCCGCGTCCTTGCCGGTGTTCTTGATACCCTTGTGCCAGCTCAAGTCTGGGGGGGGGGGTAAAAGCGAGGGTTAGCGCATATTCATGCTATAGATGTCACAAGAAATCAAGAAAGTAGAAAAGAAAATGGACAAAACTCACCAACTTCAAAATAGTGTTTATTCGGCAACGAATAATCCACCAACGCCACCGACGGCTCCGCCGCCAATATCTGATCCGCCATCTTATACATCGTATTCTGCACGCTGGGGCTATTCTCCGCCGCAAACGTCTTCAAGGTGATATCTCGAGCTGCGCTCCACGTGGCGTCAAACTTTGGAATGTCCGCTTTTACCGCATCTAGAGTCGCAAAGGGTTCCCATGTCCAGCTCGCGTCGACGTCCGTGCTGAGGATCCGATCCCACGTCTCCGGCAGGGTGGTGAATTCGTCGCGGATGAAGCTGTGGAATTGCGAGTTTGTGCTCTTCAGTACGGTCAGGCCGGAGATGGCGGATGTTATTTCTATGCCCTTGCTCTCGGTGATGGTGGCGTTTACATTGCGGGTTTCGGTGCCGTCGCGGAGGAAGGAGTGCGGGTGGGGGACGTTGTCCAGGGTCATTCGGGTCCAGCGGTGGGTGACAATGCTGATGTGAGCGGTGTGGATGTGGGAATAGGTTTCGACGAAGTGGGTGCCGAGAATCGAGGCGAAGAGTTCGGGCGGGGTGACGGGGTGGAGTTTGGCCATGATGTAGACGGTGTTTTTCATGCTATCGGTGGCGACGACGACACTGTTGTCGGCTTGTGTGTAGCTGTTGAGGTGTCATTTGTGTTAGATTGGCGATCGTTTACCCCTGGAGGGGGGGGGAGCTTACGAGACATCGATTTCGCCCTCAAGCAGCACGCATACCGTCATCTCCACCACGGTCTGCACTCCAGAGGCCTCGTCGCGATGGACCTTGTAGACGCGGACATTGTCCTTGCCGTAGCGCGCACCTACCAGCCGGGATGACATGGCTTTAGCTGGGAGAGAGTAGATAAATTGGCTGTGTAGTTGAGATCAAATGGAAGCCAGCGAAACGCGGTCCCGGGAGTCAATAAGTACGCAGTCAATTGGCGCACGTGCGGAGGCGGGATAGAAAGACGGAGATAACAGCAGACTCTGGGGAAGATAAAGATAAGCTAGAGTCTAATTTCCGAAACGACGGGCCCAGGCGAGACGGTGTCTATCAGCAGGAGGGATAGGATAGTTGCGTATAGCCCGTCACCAGCAAACAGTCATGCTATGAGCAAGGGTCGAATCCGAGCTGGATCTCCACGACGGCGCAGGACTTTATATATGAAGCCACCCGGGTCTGGCCTGGGCTGGTCGTATGGATGGAGCAAGCTCCAGCAATCTCGTCCACGGTTCCGGATACCGGCTGGAGCTATGACCTGAGCTCGGAGCTCAGCGAGATCAGGACGGGCTTATTAGTTATGCAGCCACACACATCACCGTCAACCCCAGGGACAAAGCTGGCGGGCTGGACCCGGGCCCAAGCAGCGCTCTGGAGTCAAGTCGCTGCGCAAGGGCTCAGCAGCGAGAGTCGGCAACTCACGACTCCCAGCAGTCCAGAAAGCAACGCGGTGCGGCGGGGCGTGATAGGCGCGGGCGTGGGTTTCGGGCAGCGCCGACGGCCGGGTTTACAGAGCTAGAGGACTCTAACTTGAATAAGAGGCCGGCGAATGGAGACCACAGAGCTAATTTCCCACGACCCAATGAGCCGGGCTCTGTCGGCGCGCGGGAGACACGGTCGGCTTGTTCAGATACGAAGGACTGAGTCTGGCGGCAGAGGGTGATAAGGGAGGGAATTGGTGGTGGACAATATATCTATCTGGCTGCCTGGCATACATTGACTGCTCCATCCCCCGCAACAGGTGAAAAGCACACGGTCGGACTACAAGAAAGCTGTACCATGCAGAGTAGGAGTTTACTGTTGCAGACAATACTTACCCTTGTTTGCTACGAAATCACACTCTGTATGTACATAAATCCAGCCGGTTAGGTATCATCCGACATTGAAATACTGTAGCAAATACATGTAGTAATCGGCTCATGCTTGAGGGCCAGACAGTGGACGGCGGGCTGCGAAACCTGCTGCACCTCGAATAACTTAAATGTAGGCCCGGACTAAGGGTGTATAGAGGACATTCCCATTGACCAGCTATGTGCCAGCTCTGGTTGGATGTGCTTGTGTGTATGCTGCAGCAGCTTACCCCGGAGCCTTTCCAGGAGCTATGGATGATATCATTGTTGCCAGGGTATAGGAGCCCGATTTTCAATATCGGGGGAATCATTCGTCAAGACCATCATCACCAGGTATTTATGGAAGCGAAATACGATGAATTCTACCCCCATCCTCGCTTGACACGGAAAGGGTTATTCCAGCTGTTTGTGACGGATTTGGCCGAGATATTGTCTCCAGGAGTCTTCGAAGACCTGCAACGATGTCTTGCATCGAGTCTCTCTCAAAGTGTATGGATGGATGGCAGGCAAGCTGACTGGGGCTTATCCCTCAGGCGTGTGGAATTGTAACCGCGGGGGAGGAGAGCTACGAGACGCATTCTTCTTTGGGTATTGGTGTTCTTCCCATCCTTAGCCGCCGTGTTTCCAGCAGTATTCCAGCAGTATTCCAGCAGTATTCCAGCATTATTCGAGTATTATTGAATATCTTGCTGATGTTGATGTCGAGCGAAAGCCAGGCCGATAAGATAAGATAAGGCTTATCAGATCGCCAAGCCTCCGGATCCCGTGATCTCAGCCTCCGCACGTGACTCTCCACCTTGACGTCGCGGACTTCGAGATTCACCACGATCAATTGACCCCGTTGGATGCATGGCTTGCTTTCTTTCGATTTCGTGCTGGCCGTTTCTTCCAATTCATTTCTATCTTCTTGACTCTTCGCAGTTCCGCATCCTTCCGTGAGAAGCTTCTGGTTGTGAATCCCCCCGACTCAAGGCTGGCCAAGTCGCCCTCCAACCCTCCCACTCCTATTTCGCAGCCTCTACCACATCGTACCTAGGCATCCTCTAGGCCGCACGTTCTGACCCACGCGCTTATTACCGGCGGTTATTTGCGATCCCAAATGCAACGTTATACCTCCTGTTCTTCTCAAGGGCGATACCGGTGACCAGGCTGCTAGATGGAGATCCATGGCGTCAACATTTGATCTGGCTTCCTCAGCGACGCCAACCCAGCACCGCGTGCTCAAAGACGGATCTTCGCTCTCGAGCCAGGAGGATGGCTCGACCGATGGAAGCTGGCATGATGCTGGCTCTAAAGGAGCTCGAAACGGCAAGCCTGCCTCCGCCTCCGCCTCTAGCAGCAGTTTCGGACCCCGCGGCGCCTCTCTCGCCCCCTCTGGACCTCCGCCGGGGAGTTTCAGCTCCGAACTGAAAAGCATAGGCACCATACGAAGCACCACCCCACGACCAGACCTGCCTTACCCTTCCCGCGGCAATAACTCTCTCGACGGAGGCGAATACTCAAGTGCCGAGCAGCGACAAGCGATTATTCGGGGGCAGATCGCGAAAGAAATGAAGATCAAAAGTGGGACTGAAAACATGCTGGAAGCTCTTTTGACAAAGAACCTCAAGCAGACCAAAGATCAACGCCTGAGGGTCGAGTCGGAACTTAGCTCGTCGAATCAGAAAATCGCCCAGCTACAACACGAATTGGAAGCGGAAATGTTACGTGCCCAGGCCCCGACCTCGCCACCTATAGGCCGGTTATCAGCATTATTCCGCGGAAGTCCATTGCGATCGCCCTCGAGGGCGTCCCAGAATGCAGAGGAAGACCCCGAAAATGAAGAGGTGGAGACGGAGTCTCCCACATATGTACTTGGAGAGACTTTACAGGCGCTGGAGATTGAAGGCATGACGCCGGATTACTATGTAGAGCGAGCAAACAGTCTTGTGGAGCTTTTCAAACGACATCCGACTTTGAAGTATGACCTGGCTTGGTCTGTGTTTGGATTGCGAGTTCAGGTGATGCTGCTCAGCGATAGCCGGGAAGTCGTTGCTGCCGGTTACCGGCTAACTCGATATGCCATTGCCGATCGACGATCTATCCAAATAATACGATCTTTACATACCGATGAATTGGCGACGCTTTCGTTGGTGAAAGAGACCAAGGCGACCATGGAACGTGAGCAGGCTCTGAAGTTTGTAAGAGCTTTTCTAGATGTCAAGGATGGCGTTCGAGAGATATCGCGAGGAGTAGTCCGAACACTAGTGTCGATTGCCGAACATCGGGATGACCGCCTCAGAAATATATGCATTATGACGCTTACGGAGATCCTGGTTAAGGACCCGGGTCTGCTCTTTTCCGCTGGCGGGATTGGGATTCTCAACGATGCGTTGGGCGAAGGAGCGTTTGGGGCATCGGAGAGCCTTGCAGCAGGCTTCATACACATCCTCGACACCCCCCGGAGCAGGAAATATCTCAGGGCTGGTTGTGAGTTGGAGGGAGTCTTCGCCGCCTTCACTGACCCTTCCGGGGATAACGAACAACATGGAAGGCTAAAATCCTCTGCCAAAGCTATCTCCTCAATGCTCAAAACATGGCCGGGCCTGTTGACGCTTTTACACAACAAGGCAAAACCTCTGAAATCGCTGTTGGATTCCTTGCAATACCCTGAGCCTCAAGCAAGGGATTTAATAATGGAACTCCTATTTGACGCCCTTCGGATTAAACCTCCGTCATGGTCATCATCCTTTCTAGCCGGGCGGAGACTCACCACGTACGGTAGAGTTACGAATCTAAGATCTGAGCCAGACACTAAACAGCTTCGTGCATTCTACGAACATGAGAATAACACATTTGACCTCACGACACATTTTTCCGCCCTAATTCTTGCTGCCCTGGTAGATGCAGGGCTAATACCCGTATGTCATGTCTCACGAGTTGTTCTAATTTTGAAATAAGAGACTAACAAGATCATAGGCATTGTCGAACCTGATAGAGGATGAAAACGATCAATCTCTTAAACGAAAGGCAACATTATTACTTACCGAGGTGTTGAAACTTGCCCACCACTCCCTCCCCCGTGCAATAAGCGCCAACCTTCAGGTCCTCCCCAACCTGCTTCCATGTTCAAACGAACGAGCCGCGGAGAATCAACACATTTCCACCTCTACGATCTATCAAATGGAGAGCATCAATCGCACTTTAACCCGATCAGATGGAATCCCGACAATGCCGGGGAAATATACAGTCACCGCTGATATATCTGCTTCATTGCTCACTGCTGACCCGGGGAAGCCTAAACTAACGGCCAGTATGGACGAGGCGCAATTCCGCACGGCTATCCTCGATACTCACGTCTTGAGCTCCGTTAATTTCATGAAATGGAAGTGGGAATTGATTCATAATATTATTGAAGGCCCACTTACGAACCCTAAGCGTTTGGATGAAGCCATCAGAGGCTCCAAATTCATGAAGCGTCTGGTGGGGTTCTATCGCCCATTTAAAAAAAGGTTCTCGATGATCAGGAATTCCAAGCCTAACCAACGTTATGTCCGGACTGGCTGTGCGTTGATGCGCACGTTGCTACAAACCGCTGAGGGCACGAAATACCTGGCGGAAAATAAGCTTTTGCGACAGATCGCAGAGTGCCTTGCTCAAGTTGACCGTATGAGTGGGCTAACGTCGTCGTCCCCGGTCTTTTCGCGAAACCATATGAGTGACACGCTGAGCGGAGGCTACTTTGCTTTGCTAGGGGTTTTGAGCAGCGACCCCAGCGGGCTTCAAATGATGGAGAGATGGCACATGCACAACATGTTCTACCACATCATCGAACTCAAGGACCGAAACGACCTTATTCAAACTATCCTTGGCAACATGGACTTCACCCTCGAGAGTCATTTGCGTATTATTCTCTCAAAAGCTTTGACTACCGGATCGAAAGATATCCGCATATTCTCAACAAAACTATTACGGAAATATGTCGTGGGTGGAGTTTCATTCCGCGTGCGAGCAGCAGGTAATGGTAACGGGGACTGGGTTATAAAACTCCTAGTTACCCAACTTTACGACCCCGACGTGGCGGTTTGCGAAGTTGCCGTGAAAATCCTCGAGGAGGCCTGCAACCAAAGAGACTGCCTTGAGTATGTCGTCAAGTGCCGACCGTCTTTGGACCATCTGGGAGAAATTGGTGCGCCGTTGCTTCTTCGGTTCCTTTCTACGTCTGTTGGATACCATTATCTAGACGGACTTGACTATATCACCCAGGAAATGGACGATTGGTTCCTTGGACGGAACGATGCTTATGTTAACTTGGTGGAGGCGTCATTATCCCGGGCATACGTCGACCAGCCACGGCGGAACAGTTTCGCTTTTGATGATATTGTCGACATGCAGGATATAGGACTGGTGCCACCTCATTTTTACCGGGAACTAGCGAGAACGACCGAAGGCTGCAAACTCTTAGAACAATCCGGCCACTTCAACGAATTCGCCTACACCATACGAGACTTTAATCTTGACGAGGAAGACCCCGAGGTCCTTCTTAAAGTCAAGGGCTGTCTCTGGGCCGTGGGGAATGTGGGGTCGATGGAGCTGAGCGCACCGTTCTTGGAAGAAACCGAGATCGTCGAGTGGATTGTGAAAATCGCTGAGAATGCAGGGGTGATGACAATGAGGGGCACTGCATTTTTTGTGCTGGGTCTTATCTCGAGAAGCCAGCACGGATTGGAGATGCTTGTCGAGGCGGGTTGGGATGCGGCGGTCGATCAGAAGGGGCACTCGTTGGGTTCATGTATGCCGAATGATCTGGGTAAACTGTACTCGGTAAGGATTGAATTTTCCCCTCTTCCTCCGCCTACCTGCTGGAACATTGCCATACTGATGGAATTTCTTTAGGTTTCATTCCCCCCTTACAAACCAAATCCCCAAGCCGACCGTGCACAACGGGAAAGATTCAACGCTGCTGCTACGGACACCGAACCGGTCCGACAAAAGATCTTAAATCTGATTGTCGACATGGGCAATACCGTTCTATCGAAACGAGCAGCGGCCGATCTCCACAGGTGAGCGTTTAGTTTATTTCCACCCTCCCCAATTAAAGGTACCCAATCACCCCAAGTTCCGTTTATCAAACTGACAATCAAACGTTCATCTCGTTCAGTCTCAAAACCAAAAAGCCCGAATACTTCCGCCACATCTCCCTCTTCCAAAAAGCCCTTGTTCTCCTCGAATCCCATCATTTCAGACTCCCAGCGCGCCGCTTTGCGCTCGACCTGTTTGATAAGAGCGTCATGAGGAGGATTGTTCTGGATGATGAGGACGGAGACGATGATGAGGAGGATTCTTCGGAGTCGGAGTCGGAGGACGTGTCGTCCTGATGAATTCTGCGAGGAATAATAGTCGTCGTCGTCCTCCCTACCTCCCGATATGTTTTATCGTCCGTGAGACATTTGCCCTGCTGATTGGGCACCTCTTATCTACTTACTCCACGTTGCGCTATTTAAATTTCGTGCCACCTTGTTCTGCTTATCTGTCGGTTATCTTGACGCCTTGTCTGCGATGGGAATGGGCTGTGCTATATCTAGCGAGATCACTGGAGTTATTTCGTGTATTATGTTTGTTTGATTATATCTCCCTGTTCTTATATTTCTGTTGTATGGGCGGTGTGCATGCAAGTTACAGTTGGGGAATGTGAAACGTGCTTTTTGTTGCTGGCATTGGAGTTTGGGGCGGGGGCAACGAACACAATTAAGGACGGCATGGGATCAATTTACCTGGGTGTTGACCAAATACCTTTTCCCCCCTGCCGTCTACGGTGATTGATCTCGGTACTGCCTCCCAGGCTGAATTGAATTGGGACATTCATATTTTTTTTCTCCTTGGGTATTTTCATGGTTTCGATCTCAATTCTTCCCCTTTTTGTTCCTTCGATGTTGCCATTTCTGTTTCCCTCCGTTCTATTTGGATTGGCGCATTGGTGTACTATATCTTTGCTTTCCCCCTCCCGTCTCTTCCGTCATGTTTTTTGTATTTATATACCCAACACAGATGATTATTTTCTTCTTCAGCCGGCATCGATATTTTTTCTGATGGGTTGACTTTCTGGGTGTTGTTCCTTCCTTCCACTTTGATATTTGAGCTTCCATACCGGAATCTTGTGGGACGCTTCGACTGTGTGGACACACTAACTGCGTGTGGAATGGTGGAAGCACCGTGGAAACATGTGTGGAAATTAAAAGTCACCGTGTCCAAGCGGTTGATTTTGGATTCCACCATCTCAATGAACCACAAGATTCCGGTATGGTTACTTACTTACTATGGGATATCTAGACACGGCGATGTGCTGCTTCCTCAGAAGGAGCCATGGAGAACCAGGGCTAATATCTCCCTGCCCGTCCCCGCGATAATATTTATATAGCAGCGCAATGATCGATTCTTCGAGAGAAATTCCACAACGATCCCCCCGTTATTTACTCCGCCAAAAAAATACTCAGCAAACATGATGAGATCGTTGGAAAGATTCCCAACCCAGCCCGGACCGACAGAACCTTCCCCCTGCGTGCCTTTGAACAACCATCAAAGCCTCCCCAGCCATGTACCAACAGACAACGCCAACGCCAACAACAACAGCCTCACCCAGACCCGATCCCTAACCGAGAGCGAGCTCGAAGCCGAAAACGCAAACATTCGCAGCGACATTGATTTCCGAGCAATTATCCGCTGCATCCAATGTCCCATTTGCTTCCGACCAATGCGCACACCCATTCGACTTCCCTGTAACAACTGGATATGCCAGAAATGTTTGCTTGGGCCAGGGTCGGCGATTACGGAGATATCTGCCAGGTATCCGGGCGGCGTTGATGTGCTGTGTCCGTTTGGTGGGGATGGGGTGGTTGTTGAGGAGGCGGCGAGATGTGGGATGCTCCATCTGCTGGACCATTGTGCTGTGGATATTAGTCTCCAGAGGGTGGTGGATCGCTTTGAGGTGGCTTTTACGGACTTTTGCGTGTCTGGGGATGGGGTGCATGATGTGTCGGTATTGGTTCATGTGCCGGGGACTAAGCATAGTTGGGATACTGATGGGATTTACTACGCTGGGATGATTGAGCCGGAAGGGCGGTTGATAGGGACATATCGGCTCTGTGAGAAAGGGGTTCTCCCTTATAATGCCGGTGTTAGCTTTAGGGATGTCATGGGCGGGCGGTATGATCCGGGACCGTTGAATCGGGCGGTTTTGAGCTGTCTGAGGAGGAGTGTGGCTCAGGATGTTTACTGTGGGGTCTGTTACTCGTTGCTACTCGATCCATGCATCACTTCATGCGGCCACAGCTTTTGTCGCATGTGCTTCAAACAACGACAGGGCAATGAGTGTCATATGTGCCGCGGTCACGCAACGCGGAAGGGGACTAAACGGTGGGATTGCAGCAATTCAAAGCTTCGCGATATGATCGAACTACTTTTCCCGAACAAGTTGCGTGAAAGGGAATTGGAGAGGAAGGATATGCTTGGGTTTGGTCAAAGTCGGGTGCCCATTATACATGGATTGATACTTCCGTTGGAGAGGACCCGGGTGCAGGTGAGCGGGGTAGACAACCAACGCGCAGCTCTCCGTTGCGTCAACGCTGGGCTTCGTGACTTTGGCGTTTTCCCTAAGGGCCGCGCTAGGTTTAACAAATACGGATGCCTCGTTCGTGTCGTTGGGGTACATGAAGATTTATCGGGCCTGGATCTGATCTGCGAAGGGATATCGAGGATCAAACTTAGTGGGTATTACTGGCGATATCGCAGTGGCTGTTTCGTAGGCATATTGGAGGAGAGCGAGAACGCCGTCGAACCAACCCCGGAAGAGAGCCTGGCCGAGTCAATCTGGAAAAGATTCTGCATGTCGAACGTCCGAATTAACGGCGTGGAAGCGCGCAAGCTATCTACAACGGGACTCCTGGAGAACGCGTGGAAATTCTGCAACCCGAATGAGCCCGGTGGGTTTCCATGGCCGGACTGTGATTATCAGGAGGTAATGAGAAGGATTGGTCCGCCGCCAGCGACTGCGGAGGGATTTCCGGATTGGTTCGCGGCGTCCTTTGCGGTGCCGCATGAGGAGCAGTATCGGCTGTTGAAGACGGGGAGTGTGAGGGAGAGGTTGGAAATTGTTATTGCGTGGATTGTCAAAATTTTTATCGGGGAGTGGTGAGTTTGTTTCATTTCATTTGCTCGGTTTTTGATATCAACCCTGACTTCTCGTGGTAATGATTGATTGATTGAATTGTGCGAGTCTCACTGACCGTATTCGATTTCTATGCAACTAGGGCCATTGGGATGAGAATGTATGTGGGAAATATGATGATGCCGGCGATTGTAGCGAAGGAGATAGAAGCGCAGTCCCCTGATGTGTCCTCCCAACCCGGGGGTTCGAGTAGGAAGGGTTTGATCCGGTCCGTTGAGAGTGAGTTTTATCTGGGTGGTCGTAGGGATTGAGGCGTGTGGTGTGTTAAGGGGAGGGGGTTAGTTATTGCCACTAGAGGTGATGATCGGGAGCGAAGAGGGGGGGGGGGGTGAAGGGGAAACGGAAGGGGGAAAATGGAACTACTATTCATAGACGATTATGATAATGAATGAATGAATGAATGGGGGAAATGGAGGATGGATGGCTCATGTTGATATATTATGTGGAGAGGGTGTCCAAATACATGATCTCTATATTATTACCCAGCCTACTAGTCATGGGCAGCGATGGATGAGCTCAGTTATTCTGATCAGAAGACAGATGGGAACAAACAATTGCTTGCTTTTGTATAGACAGGGGCTATTTCTTTCTTCTTGACACTATCTCCCGAACTTCCTCTCTCGTGACTTTGCATATTGTACAGTATAGTACAGTACAGTATATCCCACCGCCCCCATTTTCTCTGAGACGGAGATAGAGGAAGAATACCGGCAAAATAGGTGGAAGGGGGGAGTCCGGGTGGGTGGTTTTGGAATCCCTAAGAAAAAGGGGCAAACGCCAAAGTAACTGGATGGGAACAAGATGATAATGCTAGTCAACTAATCAAAAGGGGTAAGGAGGACTGTGAGAGAGGGGGACAGGTCAGAACCTCTTGGGTCGATAGGCGGGTAGGGTAGGTATGTAGTAGGCTCGCAACGGTAAGTAGGTATAGAGAACATACATAGCACCCACCCGTTGATTCAATTAACTCATTTGAAATAAAAACACACACATATATACCCACCAAGGGCAAAAAGCAAAAAAAAAAAAAAGAGGCGGAACACCAAATCCATAAATACACCAAATAACTGGCAACAACATAAATCAATCCTCCATCTCCTCATCCTCCTCTACGCTCCCGCCCCTCCTCCCTTCCTCCCGCCCATCACCAGTCCCCTCCCTCGTCTTCCCCCCCGCCGGCCGCTCCGCTAATACCTCCTCCTTCGGTCCCGTCGGCGACTGCTCATATCCCTCCTCATCCTCTTCCCCCGGCGGCGGGGGCAATGTCTTCGAGAACACCGAATCGACCTGCGCCCGATGCGTGGCGCGCTTATATGCCTCTGCCTCGTCGGGATCTCTTACGGTAACCTGGATCTGGTGGATTTGGTCTTCCTTTGACTTGGGCCGTGTGGGCGCGAGACCGGCTTGGGCGATGGTGCGGGCGCGTTCGGGCTTTAGACGCGTCTTGCCGAGGATGGGGTAGTAGTAGGCTGCTTTTTGGGTGAGCCGGTGGTGCTGGTGTTGCGAGGTGGTGGTTTTGGATGGATCGAAGAGGACGAGGGCAATGTCTTTGTATTTTTGTTCTGGGTTGAGGGTTTGGCTGCTGGTTGCGTAGGTGCGGATGCGGTCGTAGCGGTGGTGTTTTATCTCGTCTGCGCTTTCGTTGGTGTAGTTTGATGGATCGTCGCGGTCTGGGTTGGACACGTTTAGGCTGTTCTTGATCTGTGCGGCTGTGCCTGGTTTTTCGGGGAGGAAGAGGTCGAAGTCCCATGGCACTGGGCCGGGGTCTGGGTAGAGGGATGGGTTGGCTTTGTGGAGGGCTGTCTTGCTGGCGTGTTCTTGGCAGACTCGCTCTTCGGGTAGGGAGGGATAGAGGATGCCGACGTCCATGCGCTCGTCTCGTTTTCCTTGGGATGCTTGGACTGGTGCTTTGTCGAATTTGAATTGCACGAAGCCGCCTGGGTCAGGGAAGCCGCCAAGATCGGGGATGATGGGGTAGAAGCCAACGGGTTTTAGTTTTGGATTATCTGGGTGCGTGGGAGTTGCCCAGGCGTCGAGCTCGGCTTTTGTCGCTGGCAATCCCTTGATTCTGCTTGGTGTGTCGTCGCCCTTGTGTTTGCTTTGAGGATATGCTATGTCGAATCCCTTTTGGATGTATTTCTTGATATGCATGGGATCGTCACGGGAAAGTTTAGGCTTAGGGGCGGAAGATTGTTTTGCAGGCGCTATGAACGGAGTACTCTTGAGGATTCCATCCGCGCCCCGAGCACCGGCACCAGCGGCAATGTACTGCGTGCGCCGCAGGAAACTGACGTTAGAGTTCTTCGGCGCGGGATTTCTGAGTTGGTCGAGGGTCATGAGGAGGGGGAGATCTGCAGCGTCCACTGGAGGGGGATTTTCGGGCGCCATAATAGCTATTCAGAAACACATCATCAGCGCTTTATCCCACCTACATCCAATTGATATTAGGTCAAAAAAAAGGCTATTCAAACATACCACTCTCATCACCTAGATGCAACCCTGGAATGCCCACCAAATCAATCGGCATGCCCCCCTCCGCGTCCACATCGATATTCGGTTCCTCGCGCCGCGCCATATTCGACGCAAACCCAGGCGTTAGAAACCGCTCTAGACCTTCGTGGGGGATCTCTAAGAATTTGGGCGGCATCTCGGGGGGCGGGAGGTCATTGCGGTACCGCAGGGAGGCGATGTACTCCTGGTGGTAGCTCTCGCCCGAATGGCCATCTTTTGTCTTCGACATTTTGAGTTCTCGTCGGCTTTAATAGCCGGAGGGGCGGGAGAATTGGGCGCTGGCGCAAAAGGAGGGTTAGCTGGGAGGCACACAGGAGCTTTGCATTGCTGGTTTAGAGCTTGGGGTGTTCACCACCATGATTGGGAGATGTGGGAATGACAAACCTAAAGTGTGGCAAGACTGATTAAAGAGCTTCCTGCTGCTGGTTATACCCAAGCAAATATGTTGGTGTCCTGTGGAATAGCCAAATGTCATTAGAGATAGAGAATGTTCACCAAACATCATTCAGAGTTGGGAGAAACTTAGCGGCGTCGTCGATTCTGCCGTTGGTGACCGCCTATCGGAAGGGGACTAGCGCGTCGGCAAAACAGACACCGGGAATTCTGTTTTCCCGACGCCGATGGCCTGGCTTATGTAATCTCCCCCAGAGTGACCCCTGAGGGGAAAGGACAATTGGATATAGGAAGAGGATTATTAGTTCCCAACAGTCATTGATTGAAATAATATGCCATAACAAGATATTGCATATGTCTCTAGCCATCAAAGAACGTTACGTCAGAGAGTAGAAAAAAATAGAAGAAAAAACCCCACCCCATGGCAAAAAGAAAAACCATCTACCACGCCCACATACACTTATAAGTCATAACACGGCTGCCCAAGCGATCATACTCCAGCTGCCCGATCCAGCTATCATTGGTGGCATCCAACTTCGCAAACACGCTCGCCCCTTTCCATACTACGACCTGAGGATCTAGCTCCCGCGGTGGCGTGCCAACCATTACAGAGTTGGCGTATTCGGGCCGTTTCAGGTGCATGCGTTCCTCGAGATACGAATGGAACCCGGAAATCAGACAGCCGCCGCCAATAACCAATATGCCGCCCAGAAGATCAGTAAATTTGCGATCCTCAGGACGTGCGGCATTAGCGACGGATGTGAAGATGGCACTGTCTAGGGGGAATATTGGCAGAACATCGTCCCGTTCCTCCACAGTAGGTCGTCGGGGACCAGATGAGGGGGCTGTGACATGAGTCGCGGGAGCTGGGGTGCCTGAACCCCCTTGTTGAGGAGTTCCGATCGCGTCAGGTGCGGGTGAGCCTGCGACAGAAGAGCGTGGAGTGGCATCCATATCTTGCAAACGACTAATGGCGTTAATGGCCTGCGAACGGCTTGGTGTAGATTGGATATCAGCCAGGTTGGACTGCGAGTTGTTGGTACCGTTGGTTGGTAAAGGCGGTGCGATGGCTGTGAGAACCTCGGACTGAGCTGCTGAAGTAGGGTCGTTTGGTTGCCCATCATACAAGTCCAAAGACCTAGTGATTAACTTTCTCCTGCCTTTTAGCTTATTGGCGGTGTCAAATATAGTAGGCTGAAACAAGCCCATGGGAGCAAGCAGGACTTCATCATAAGCTTTGAAGGTGTATTTGCGTGTATCTTGACCGGAAGCCCGTAGATGGAAGTCGAAGACCTGGACGGAGACATTAGATTCGTTGATGGTGCAGATATTCCTTTTTAGCTCTTCTGCAAGGAGGAAATCGTAACGACGCTTAAGATTGATCTCCTCGTATGGGAAATGGTCAAAAAGCATCATTTTGATGAATGTTTCGGTAACGTCTGCCCCACCATACTTGAGGTTTACTCTGGAATTCTCGATGCACATCCCTTCGTCCACACAGCAGATCGACGTTTTTTGCGCGCCGATATCAACGACACACGCTGTTGTGTAGCCAGCCCCAAAAGTCCCCGCAAGACTTTCCTGGACGAAGCACACGCGCCCAAAACCGAACTCTCGCATCAACATCTCCAATATCTGGGTGACATACGCCCGCTCATAAAGATCCGGTATGACGAAAACACAAGAATATTGACCCCAGTCCTTCTTGGGGTCCAAATTTAGCTGGGACTTTAAAGCATCCTCTAGAATAAGTGCGATGTCCAAAAATAATAATGTTTTGTTGTTATAGTCTCGTTCGTTGCACCATCCATGCTGGATCGGCCAGGAGAGCTTGTAGCGGGGCTTGGAGTAGTCGGGAATTCTCAACGCGGCCTCTCCAGTAAAGTATTCAGGGGCAAGCTTCGGATCCGAGGGGATTTCAGTCCATTCAACTCGTAGTGGGTCGTTGTGCTCGGAGATCGTTTCGGGGACAGTCCTGCGGTTGTAGTTGACTACCATTTCTTTCGAGTTGGGAAGGGTTCGCCGCTTATTTTGGCGCATATGGGTCTTGAGCTCCGCAGACATCGTTGTGAATTGGGATGAAAACTATAGATAGTGAGGCTTGTGAGCAATGGTGGCAGAAACCAGACGTGAAAAATAAGTGACATACCTCTGGTCCAAACATCTTCTCCGGCTCCATGAGCTGCCCATCATCCAACTTCAATCGTTTGGGTTTGGGTTCTGCGCCATCTTCTTCTGCTTCGTTCTCTTCAGATTTGCGTGCAATACACATCGGTATCGTTTTCGGCAGTGCGTCGCTCGCGAGGCCAACTCGCAGGTTCTGGCTTCCTACATGCATCACGATGATCTTAGATCCAGCCAGCTCCTCCGTGGACTCCCCGTCTACGTCATCCATAACAGTGTCGCCTTCCCCTTCTGCGTCGGGCTCAGGTACCGGTAGCTCGCTTGATTTGTCCATGGCCAGCGCCCTATCACGATCTTTGGCGTTTTTGGCCATGCGGTTGCGCACTTCCTCATTTTGAAGCCTGTAGGCTAGGATTTGGTCGTCTCTTTTGAGGTATTCTCTAAAATAGCGTGAATGGCAACTCTTAGCAAACTGTATGCCGTATGGCCTCTATATCCAGTTCATCAGCGGGGGCCACTTACGTGTAGTAGTTTTTCTGGTTAATTGCCGCAACCTGGGGCCAACTCGTCAGGCTCATGTTATTATGGAACCGCGCGAGGCCTAGGAGAAAACTGTCAGCCCAGTCTGGTTTCAATCCACGCACGCAGAACATATATAGACATATATGGGCGTACCCTCTTTCCGCAGGGCCTCACCGGTCCCGGATTTCTTGCCCACCATCTTGGTCGATGGGCGTCCCCGCGCGTGCTGGGGTTTAGATTGGGCTTGCGGCGGGTTGGAATGCAACAACAGCGCAAAGAGCGCGAGGCGGAAGGCCCAATAGATAGGTATCAGACAGGAACAGTCTTTGTCGAATATGGGAGGTAAAGTAAGGCCGGGGACACAACGGCGCAATATCTGCTGCACTGGGCACTGTACGGAGACAAGCTTTGCGGAGAATCAAGGAGGGTGATCTCGGGCTGCGGCGGGAATTGGCAGAGTACTTCGCGGTTATCTGAACATTCACTGCAATCAGGGCCTATCTGTCTCCTGGCGGGGCGATGTTGGGTGGACGAAGAGACAAGCAGGACTGAATCAATCGGAGGTTGTTGCTGGGCCAAGCATCACGCAGAGCCGCAAAGAAAGCGCCACACCCAACTCTGGCCAGCTCCCAGTTCCAACCTCACCCCGTCCTCATCTCACCACCCGCTGGCCTATACTGCTGCCCGCATTGCGCCCTTCTCTTCGCCGTCTCCTCGTTTAATACCACCTCGTCCGCGTGCTCGAGGCCTTGCAGTCCGGTGCGGGTGTTCTCCACACGCCGTATTTTTCATCGTTTCGGCCTACAGACACCTACACATAACCACCGCCTCAACTTCCGTCTGGCCATTTTTTACGCCGCATCTCGTCCGTCTGCGTCTCTGGAAGACTGCAGCTATCTTCAGTACTTCTGCTTTTCTTCCCCTACGAAATCTTGGACGGCGCACAGCCAATCCTAGCTTACCAATCCGCACCTAACTCTCTGTTTCCGCCATCTTTGGGCTTTTATATACCTCTATAATCATGGGTGGATCGATATCGAGGATCCTATCTGGCCTTTTTTGGACGAAGAAGGAGATACGAATCCTCATTTTGGGTCTTGTTTGTTTCCCCAGGGCCCTCCCTCCGCTGGCCGCATTCGGCATCTTCGGCCAATGGGGAATATCAAGTGCTGACTACTTGGGCTTATTTCTGCAGGACAATGCCGGCAAAACCACTCTACTTTACCGATTAAAGGTGTGTGACAGATACATATCCCCAGTATAGACCCATAATAGCGAACATGACTAACAGTCTCTTGTTTTCTCCTACTAGATCGGTGAGGTCGTCACAACCATCCCCACAATCGGCTTCAACGTCGAATCTGTCACATATAAAAACCTAAATTTTAACGTCTGGGTACGTTATCACAGTCCTATGCGCCCCTCTCATTTCATGAAGCATCGAAAGGATAACGAATCTGACGGGAGGAACAAACAGGATCTGGGCGGTCAGACATCGATACGGCCGTACTGGAGATGTTACTACGCAAACACAGCAGCAGTGATATTCGTCATCGATTCCACGGATATTGAGCGGTTAGGGACCGCGTCAGATGAGCTTGCAGCAATGCTCAACGAAGAGGAGCTGCGTGATGCGGCCCTGCTGGTCTTTGCCAACAAGCAGGACCAGCCTGGCGCCAAGGGTGCGGGGGAAATCTCCGAGGCGTTGAAGTTGGGCGAATTGCGGGACCGGAACTGGAGTATAGTGGCTTGCTCTGCCATTGATGGGAAGGGTATCGATGAGGGAATGGACTGGTTGGTGGTAAGTACTGGCCTTTAACATTTGTTTGGAATATGCTGGTTTTACAGCATAGGGCAATGTTTTCATTGTTAACTGACTGATCTTATTTTTATAGCAAACGGTCCAGTCAGAGAATTCCTAAATACGAACTTCTTTCTATATGATCCCGGTGGAACACTTCTTTTCGATACCTATTTGCTAGAGCAATACAATTCCTAATAGTACATGATCAACCGTTTTATTCTCTTTATATTTTGTCCTATGCTTGCATTCCGTTAGAAAAGATATATAGATGGACTGGGGAGGCTGGGCTTCAGGTTCGTTGTAATAAAGGGTTTCCGAAATATCTCCAAAATTAATAATACTATTGATTCAGCGGGTGGATGGACGACCATAACTTTCGTCCTACTGACACTGTCCAAGGCATTGAAATTGCACGACTCCCTCTCACGGCCTTCTTCTGCCTTCATATTAACCCCTTGTTAACCATTACAACCCCCAGGCTACAAACAAGCCCACCTGGATGCCAGATTAAAAACAAACCCGAAGGAAAGGAAGAGATTCTCCCATCCAGGTGCCGGGGCCGGACAATTCTCCCACCCGAATGAACGGAGTCCTTCTAAAATTCTCGCATTGGCGATATCAAACCTATAGACGTCCCTCCCTTTTCCTCCTCAACCTTTTCATCGCCTCCGACAATCCTACTGTCTGCATTCCTAGACATAGTCGCCTCAGCGAGAGCTATATGATACTGTAAGCTCTAAGGCACTATTAAGATTGATGATGATAACTCTAACTAAGGTGGCTGGTGAGGCCATACATAAGTGAGGCACAGGCTGCTAGGTCATGTGCCTGAGGCCTGATATACATGACATATGCCACCATATCAAAAGAGTTATCATCCTTGATAACTGGATCCTATAGATACATTATAACAGTGCAGAATAATATAAGGATGTGGGGGAATTCCTCCTAGAATCTGTCATAGCAAGCTATAAGAGAATATAGGGGGTAGAATATAGATGTGAAACATAACAATATAGTGAGCTATATTAGGAAAATAATATAAGAGTATAGAGGGAAATAAGGAAATCCTCCTAAAACCTAGTTATAGCTTGATAGCTATAAGGGAATATAGGGGCCTAAGGAAATCCTCCTGGAACCCAGTTATAGCTTGATAGCTATAAGGAAATATAGAGGCTAGCTGTCTCTATTAAAACTATTACTATCCTTGGCATCACTGTTGCTGCCATCTTTCATATAGATGAATTATTACTAGGGCATTCTATATAAGCCTACTGCACTATTCTCATGTATCCTTAATTAGACCCTTTCATTGTATACAGTATTCAACTTTATTTTTAATTTATTATTTATTATAGATGTTTTCCATCTCAAAGTATTATTTATCATCAATGATATAGTCTGGCATCTGCAGAATGGAGTGATCCAATGAATCAGAATAATAAAGTTTAAGGTAGATTATACTAATAACTGGATGTAGTCCTTGTAAGTATGATAGTAATTATAGTTGATATGTAAATAAACTGATTTTTTCAATTATATTAAATAGGCTGATATACTAGAGGTGTAGTGCAGACATTTCTAAAAGTATATATTTATAATATTCTTTTTTGATAAGCTATAGATAGGCTTTTCCTGATAGTTCTATAAGCTATTAATGATTATTATAATAGATTGATATTTATATGTGACTGAGAGTGAGAGTATTATTAACTGATTTGTAGATGTTTTTCTGAGTATTGATGAAATTATCTGCTTCTAGTATATCACTGAGGAGTATGATTATTTAGAATTGTGATAAGGAGTTAATTCTATAAAGTGCTTTGAAAGGTAAGATACCTGTAGCCTAAGATATAACTATATTAAGGAAGAATTCCACTTGAGGTATTATTTAGTCCTATTTATGTACACTTTGCCTAGCTAGTAGTAATCTGAGTGTGACTTCTATAACCTGGTTTATTTATTCAGTCTGACCATTGGTAGAGGGATGATATACTATAGTTAGATAAATAAGTATTACTACTCTCTGGAAGACTTTTGCTCAGAATCAATTTAGAAACTGTTTGTCTTAATTGAAAATTAATTGGCCTGATAATCTCTAAAAGTAGATAATCTTATTAAAGAAAATCTGTGCTCATTTTTCTACTCCTCAATCCTTCCTACCTGAGATCAACCTGATGTACTTAATGTATTTATCTATTACTATTAACATCATATCATGCTGGGTGTTTTCAGATAAGGGCAGGTCTGTGATAAAATTAAGACTGAGGTAGATAAAGGGATAGTTGGAAGATTGCATAGGATGTAGCTCTCTATATGATTGATATAGATAAATGACTAACAACTAGCATACTAAGTATACTTTCACAAATTTTTATACTTCTTTATTCAGGCTGGGTGAGAATATCATAGTTCTTAGTCTAGCTAGTATCTATTATATACTACCATAAGTATCATGCTGATATATCTGGTTAATTATTTTTATCTACAGTACTTATAGAATGTATAGGTAGAGATTACCTTTAAAGTTAGTGTAGAATAGTAGTCCATCTTCATCTATGAAGAACCCATAATATGAGTTTTATCTATTCAGTTATTAATCATTATTCTCTGACTGGCTCTGAATCTTTCTATATATTACATAAAAATAGAGGTCTTGTGGGAGTATCTTCTTAATCTATACCTTAATTGCAGGGTGCATTTTAAGTATGATTATCAGATAGACTTGCATTATTATCTATTATTATTATGATGTTTGTATAGCCAGTTCAGCTTTTATTGTCATACTCAAGTTTAAACATTATAGTATATTAAGGTATTTTAGATTCTATAGTAGTTTGTATATTCAGTTCAGCTCCATTATGAACATATGAGATAATATATTAATATTTTAATGAAGTTTGCTTGCTCTGTATATTATTTTCATTCTGAAGGTAAACTGCAACAGGAAAAGTAATCATTTATTAAGATAATTATTTTGTCTCTTATTTACACTTACTGTTTGTAAGGCAGTTTTTAATGCAATATAATCAGTAACAACTGTGAATGATTCATTAAAATACTGTGATATTTTTTAGAGCATTCATATAATTGCTGCTGTTTTCAGTTTAGTTGAGGAGTACTTTGTTTTAGGCCCTTTAAATTTTCATGATAAAAATAGAACTAGTCTTTCTTTTTTCTTGGAATCTCTTTAATGGATTACAACACTAATTCTATCTCCACTACCATCTATATAGGTGATGAACTCCTTTATAAAATCTAGAAATTATAGGACAGGTAAATCTGCAATTTCTACTTTGATTTTTTCCTAACATGCCTTGAGTTGTTCCTCCAATGCAATTTTTTTGTGAGCTCACCTCTTTCTTGAATTTCCTTTGACTAGCACACCTGAAAAGCCCTTGATTTTCTATATTTAGAGTGATTCTATCTTCTGAGAATATCTAGTTATAAATTTATGGTAATAACTGAACAACCTAAGGCCAGCTTCAAGTTCCAGCTGAGAGAGTGTCATGGGAAAGGTGAGTTTTTTTATAGCTGTTATCTTTTACTCATGAGTTGTAAGGTCCAGCCTGGAGATGTAATATTCTAAGAGAATAATAGAGAAAAATGTAAAGTTACATTTTATTATAGATAAAGTGATCTCAGAATTTTGAATTGATGTTAGAACTGCATCAAGATCAAGTAAATGAGCCTTCTTTATTATGAAAAATATAATTATATTATTAATGTATATTAGTATAGACCTCTATAGAAATAGTTGCAAGATCCCTTCCATTACTACTTGAAAATAGACTGGGGATGAGGTTAAACTCATACTGATAACTTTTAATTATTTATAATCTTAATGAGAGGTTATAAATGCACATTTCCACCTATCCTGTTCAATAATGGGTAGTTGAAAGAATCCTTTTGCAATATCTATAGTTAAAAATATAGAGGCTTCTTGTAGAGAAAACAGAATGATATCTTATTAGAGGAGGGAATATGCATTGAGTATGGTCTTTACATTTACTTTCTGAAGGTTAATGATAAGGTATAGCTTTTGATTTCTTCAGATAATAAAGATAGATAATGTAATAAAACTTGATTAATCTATTAAAACTCATTTTACTTGATTCTGATCATGCAGCTCATTCAGTATGATATTCATTACTTTCTTATTTTTATATGAGAGGTTGAAGGGTACTTGGCAGAGGCCCTTCACATTGTATTTATTAAGGAAAGATATTAGTATTTAGTGGTCCTTTAATTTTTCTAGGTCTATTGCAAAGAGTGGCTTGTGTCAATCCAGTATTTCTTATATAACTTATTTATACTCTTCCCCCTAAAAGTCTGATATGATTGGTTTAGGTGGTTTATCATTCTCCTCATAATTAAACTAGAATGATAGGTTTAATGGATCATTATCTTTTTATTTGTTGTTAAGGCTTTAATGATTAGGGATGTTATTTGCAGTATAAATCATTGAGGTTCTTGCTGTGGCATCAGTTCCTGGGTGTGATAACTTAGTAGGAGGTTTCTATTAGCTGAAACCTAATCTATATGTATGTATTGTAAATATTCTGATGAGGCTTTTAACATTATCAGTCATTTTCTGCAGGATAATTAAATTATTTTCATCTGAGCTACTATAATTACTATGTATAGATAGTACTCAGCTATTAGCTGATTCTGCATGTAGTTAGCTAGTGTATGCTATTATGAGTATATTATTATTAAGGCTAAGAATATAGCTAATTATTTTCCTGGTTAGTAGCTATATATTGGTTAAACTAAAGTTTACTATTATGATATATTCTATTTTATCATTAGTCATAATCCCTTTGGTGGCAGATACATATAAGGTTGGTGTCTAAAAGAGGAGAGGGTCAAAATATATAAGTTAGTTAGATGTGTTTAGTAATTATTTGTGCATCATTGTGATAGTATATTTATATCCCACTGGGATAGTAATAGCTATTTGTATGCATACTGATCACCTGCATTTTTTTTGTAGATTTTTAGATGTATTCTTCTTCTGCTGAAATGATATGATAAGATCATTAAATTATAAGATATCTAGATTGTTAAGTTAGATTGTCATTTTTTACTATTATAGGAAGTTTATACTAATAATGATTCTAGGCAGCAGTTTGTCAACTATATATACTATAGTAGGCATTTCCACTATGATGTTATTTATGTCACCTTGAGGATCTTATTAGAGGTAGGAATCATTGAAGGCATCATTATTAGTATGATTATTAATATTATTATTATAGGGAAGTATGTACTAAAACAGTATGATTATAAAAATAGTAGATAGAATTAGTTGTAGTCCTATTTCATGGATATAGAATTTAGTCTTATTAGGGTTTGAGCAAATAAAAATGTCAGAAAAATATAGTCACAGAAAAGAAAGATTAATAATAGATATTTCTACTCTCATATTCTAAATGGCATCATACTTTTATCTCTTGATATTAATCATGGATGCTATGAGCAGTTTAAGAATAAGCAACAATATATAATAGTAATTGAAAAACTTTTATTAGGTAATATCTGAAGCAGGTAATATATTTAGCAAGGCAGTAAGTAAATTAATATCAAAGTGTTTTCCAAGAAGGCAGTTCAGTTTTTTAACTGTACTATCTCTTAGAGATTAGAGTTATTCTCCTCTGATGAGAATAGATTCTTATTAGGAGTAACTATCAGCATCTTTTCATTTTAATCAGAAGAGTTATTTTTTACTTCAGCTGTATACATCTTTTCCTGCTGCCTATAATCAGTGAAGTAGGGGGTATATAAGTTGTTATAATAGAAATTATTGTATCTCCCTTTCCAGAATTATCTATCTTGTTTATTATTATATTACTGGTTACTCTTTTTCAGTGCCTCCTTCTAGTCTTTAGCTGAAGTTTATGATTCATATCTATAATTATTTTCATCTCTATTTCCTGATCAGTATTACTAATCATTGAAATATGTATAGAATAGATAATTATTTTGTGAGGTTTATCATACTTGATATATCATATTATTCTGCAAGCAGATTATACATATATATTCAGAGAGGCTGGGGAAGATAATATTATATTTATCTACTAGGTATATTATGCACAGCTGAGCTTCTAGTTCATCATATAAATATTAAACTATTTGAGTCTCATCTGTTATTCTAGCTTCCTGTAGTAGGGCTACTTTCTTATTATAATAATCTGAAAGGAAGAGCTTCTTTCACTTGTTAAAGTAATATTAAAGTCACAATATTTATTATAGAGCCTAGGCTCTTAATAGATCATACTCTCTTTAGAGCTTTACTTCTCAAGTGCATATAGAGGAGTTCATTTCATCAATTATATAATCAGTCAGGGCTGTATATTATTAAATGGCTTTTCCTTTTAGATAGCTGAGTAATACTCTGAGGACAGTAGATCAGCCTTCTATGACTGTGATTTAATTGATCTATTATATGAAAAGGCATATAGGTATCTCTTCAGAATCAAATAGTATAAGGTCCTTAGGGTATAATTTGTGTTTGTATTTACTGTTATTAAATGAGGATTTATTAGATGAATTAAGAGCTTGTAAGTATTAGCTTTATCTTCTACTATTTCTATAGTTATAATGGTTGTAGCATCTACTATATTGCTTGCAGCAGCTATTCTCTGAATTATCTAATAATAAGTCTGATGAGTCATCATTCAGAGTTTAATAGTCTTATTTTATATAGTTATAGCCATGTTATTCTTCATTCTACAAACCTTATTAATTTAAATTGTTTAGGGATAGATTTTCATGGCCATTTTGATTGTTCACTTCAGCACTATTTCTATTAGTATGATTATTAATTTTAGTATTATTTCTATTAGCACTGACATCATTCCTATTTGCACTTGAGCTATAAGAATTATAGTGAGTGTTACTAGAGGGCTTTTTGATACCTACTTCAGGGTGCTTATATTATGACATACAGTGTGTGTTGGCTTCTAAATAGTCATATAGTATGTTATATTTGCACTGATTGCAGTTTGCATTTTCTATAGGTAATTATGTATTATTTTCTCTTAAGACTAGGGATAGAGTAATACCTACTTCATTAAAGATGTTGCTAATAAAGATAAGATATTCACTACCCACTTGATCTAGTCTGAGATGGAAGTGATGGAGCCACTTCTTGTATATTATTACTAAATGTATAGGGCAATTATTTAATTTGATTATTAATAGAGCTTTTTTAGCTAGCATTCTATATTTAGTGTTACTATCTAAGATATAGATTTTCTTGGCACATTTAAAATCTACTTTCTTGACTATGAGTTAGAATTCATAATACTTGCCTTTACAGAACTGGTTCTAATATAGGAATAATATAACTACATTAATTTTGAAGGTAGTCTTAAAGTATGTATCTTTCTTAGAGTTGTAATTTTTTCTATTAAATGTATTTTTACTATCATCATCAAGTTCTCTCTTCTAGTTGATTCAGCCTTGCTCATGCAAATCAATAAATAGGTGATTCATTGAATCATCAGCTAAATACCTATCTGGAGTAGTTAGAGGCTTCATGAAGAGGGCTCAGAATGATATTGCTGATAAAGAGGCTTTAATTGTATGAGTAGAAGCTATTATGTATTCAGCTCTAGTAGAATATGCATGTAGCTGATATGTTTAATTATTTAGGGATTTATATTAATACTAAGTTAAGCTTTTAAGGATAATTTGATTGAGGATTCTAATAGTCTATCTGACAGTACTAATGTTGAGTATAGCTACTTGCTTGATTACAACTATCTAGTCTTTACATTAAGCTATGCATGCAGCTATTCTGGCTATGTATGGCCTTACTAGGGGACTCAGGGCTTGATGTTTGGAGGGCAAGGAGAGAATGGTATGTTGTTGGAATGATAGTAGTAAGATTGAGGTAAAATTACATTAAGAAGAATATATGTTTTATTATTCTTTTTAGAAGCACTTTCTCTTCTATTTTAGTATGAAAGATGCTTGATGGCAATGCAGCTTAAGTGCTTGAAAAGGGTAGAGAGTATATATGGGCTTGCTTACTTATTATAATGCAGGTTGATGGTGAGGCCTCTATCATTATTCTTATAAATGATAGGGTACTATCTGGTTCCTGATTAACTCTAGTTGATGTCAGTGTGGCAGGATCTATAGCTATATATTAGGGTTGCTCAGTCTCATGCCTGTGGGACTCCATGTTTCTCATGTCTGTAGGCTTTCATAAATGTGGACTGGCTAGGTGAGATAGACAGCTGTCTATATTATATAGCTAGAGTGCAATGGCTGCTGTAGTATCCTGACCAGAATCAAAAGAACATGCTATCATGTAAGCTCTAAGGCACTATTAAGATTGATGATGATAACTCTAACTAAGGTAGCTGGTGAGGCCATACATAAGTGAGGCACAGGCTGCTAGGTCACATGCCTGAGGCCTGATATACATGACAGATACTCCGCATCAAACAATTGGCTAGACAAGATTCGAATCGTGAAAAGAGCGAGCACCTGAAGATACTAGCCACCAAACCCATAGCTAAATACTTCCTCATGCTCTTCTTCCCGTTCTCCCCACCCCACCACAGGCTACTTAAGCGGAAAATCGCTGCCCTAATCGTCGACTCAATCAATAGTCGACGATGCGGACGATCGCCAAATTCGAATTCCACCAACTAGTACCGTCGTCCCCACTACACAAACCCGGAACGAACCAGGCGACAGCTAACTCCAGCTGGTAAGCTTTTGTTTTTTGGTGGGTGTGGGAGACGCTGTATTATTAGGAGGATGGGCCAGGAGGGAGGTGCTGAACATGATTGATGGTGTTAGTACAATATCCCCCCTACTCCCGGCGATGGCGATGGCGACGTGCGTCGGCGTGTGCTAGGGATTCTACTTGTTACATGTACCCCATATACATACTATATAAGCTTCCTTGGGATAGCAACTAGCCGGAGAGCGCGGGGATTGGCAGTGGCAGCAAGCAGTAGCTGGGTGGAAATTGTTGAAGGTTGGTGTAGGTTCTGACGTCTGAATGTGTGTTTTTTTTTTGCCACTGGGTTTTCTTGTTTTGTGAGAGGGAGACAAATGGTATATAATCACATCTGAGAGTCACTATAACGTAGATGATGCTATGGGAGGATTTTGTGGCGAAATTGATGCATAGTAGTTAGTATTGCCTAGCTGTTAGGGGCGTTGTGTCGGAAATGGACTCCGTGGATGGGATTCGGCATTCCTCTCACAAAATGGGATTAACTAGAGGTCATAGTGGGGGGGGGGGGGGGGGAGGATAATAGCTAGATATGATAATACTCTAACTTACCACTTCTGTGCATGGGTAGTTTACAACTATAGTGAGCACTCATACACACACTTACTTCATGTACTGTACTTGAATGTATGTATGTAGTTAGACATTAAATTTTATACAGAAAAATAGAATTAGTAAACTATCAAAAGCTACGTATGTATTGCCCATGCTTGAAACCCCTTTTTCACCTCCCCACGAAGAAGGGGAGCTGGAAGAAGAAATTGAAAGAATTTGCCCACCCACATACGCAACCATCCTAATTAAGTTATTAATAACATAAAACGAACGCCTTGCCTACCTCCTGTTAACACTTTTCGTCCCCTGATTCTTGGGAAGTAGATATAGACAGTCTATACCTGTTTCTCCTGCTCCTTCAGCTTGATAGCATTATGGCCACTTTCCTTTTCATTTTTCTTTCTCTCCCCCCCTTTCTCCTTTGTACCTTTTTTCATTTCCCTTTGCTGCGCTAAAAATTGCTTTTTGGCTCGCTCGGGAATTTTGCAAAAAAGTTAACTAGCAACGGCAGAAACTGAAACTGAGGCTGCAACTGAGACGAACGACAAAAACATAGAATGGGATCACTTGCCCTAGCCGCTTCCTGATTTGATCTCCCGTATTGGCCGCAGGAGTAAAAAAACAAAAGCGGTTAGTAGGATGAAAGGAAGTGCTGATATTCGAAAACATTAGATTAAGAATTATTAGTTTTTTCCAACCCATTAACAGACTACATCCTGATGGGGATTATAAAAGACCTTCAATGGGGGAAGCTGAGTAGTAAGCCCGTGGGTGGATATGGGGGAACTAAATAGCAATACCCAGTTACCGAGAAAGTGTAAGTTAGGTCGTCTGCTGCAGCACACCGTTCCCTGACGGTGACTGACTGTTATCGCCACCGGAAGAGCGGGAAGACTGCTTTGATACAGTGCGATTCCCCGATCGTGGGATATGAGAGAAAGCGTGTTTGGCTTCCTCGATATCACCACGCTCGAAGGCTTTGAGTTCCTTGGTGCTGACGTGTGTATTCCAGGCTTTGGTGTCGCTCAAGAACATTTCTTCAACAGCTTCGAGGGACTTTCCGGCTGTTTCAGGGAAGGCAAGGAAGACGTGTAGGGTCATGGCCGCGCAGAAGACCCCGAAGACTATAAATAGGAGGAGGTGGTCAGTATATCCGAAATACCATAGCTTGGGCAGTAGGGTGAATAAAATAGGATGCCAGATGCAGGAAGGAAGGATGACTCACGCATGTATGTTCTCCACTGGATGTTTTCAAAAGACGGAGGAACGAAGTAAGAGAGGGCAAAGTTGAAGATCCAATTGGACGAAGTACAGAGCGACACCGCTTTCGAACGGTAGCGGCGGGGATAGAGCTCAGGTGGGTAGATCCAGGAGACGGGGCCCCAAGTGGGGGCAAAAGACGCGACGAACAAGTAGGTGCATGCAACAACGGCTTTAGCAGGGGCTCCGGAATTCACAGACCACGAAGCCGCCTTAACGCCGTCGATACCCTCGGGCACATGGTGGCCATTTGCTCCCATGATACCACCAGTAGCGAACATGAATGTACACATCAGCACCCCACCGACAAGAAGGGTGTTGCGGCGGCCCCATCTATCCACCCAGATGAGAGCAGGTACGGTCATGACGACATCTATATAAATATGAGTAGGCGATACGCATGGCACAGGGTCAGTTTTGCATACTTATGATGAATTGGATAGATGATGAGACAAGGAGGTTATTTCCCTTCAAACCAGCCATGGCGAAAACGTAGGTGATCTGAATTAAGTTAGCAAAAGAGTGGTATGGAATGTAAGGAAAAGCGAAAAGGGCCAGGTTGTTTGAGCAAAGGAATAGAGCTAGGCATACATAATACATCATCACGTTCATTCCGGTCAGTTGACTCCAAATTTGTGTGAACACGCCCACATGTGTTCGGAAAATCATATCTTTTTTGAAGAGGTCCAAATAACTGGATACAGAGTTAGGTATGTTAGCATGTTACAGTGGAACAATAAAAAAAGGATCGACGGTACATACCCTGCAGCATTTTTTTCTTCTACATCAATAAAAGATTTAATTTCGTCAAGCTCAGCCTGGACGAGACGATGGTTTGGGTCTCCTTTGGCATGGGTTCCAGCAATGATTTCGCGAGCTTCATTCCAACGGCCCTTCCTTCCGAGCCAGCGGGGAGACTCGGGCATAAAAAGCAATGCGAAAAAGAGAAGAATCGCTGGGATCATCTGAAGTGCCCATGGCGTTCTGAATGCGTTTGGCGATTTGGGCTTCCCGATAAAGCTGCACCCATATGACATATAAAACATGATTAGGATACCTTTTCGCCAGACATGTTAGCCATTTATCTAATATTCGAAGGTGACTTGTACAGTGCCATGTAAAGAGTTTGAACCCCCCCCCCTACCATGCTAGATTTAAAGTAGTATGGTCAGGTCACAGTTTAGAGGCCAAATGAATTGTCCCCATGGAAACAAATAGCATGCAACTCTATATTGCATGTTAAATGAATCGTTCCATACTGCTTTGGAACTAGCGCGGAGGGGGGTTTCAAACTCTTTATATGGCACTGTAGTAAAACAAAAGGCGAATACTCACCATATGTTATTGCCCACTGCTGCATTCCGACAAGCCTACCCCGTTTCGAGGGTGGTGCAAGCTCAGAAATGTAAACCGGAACCTGTGCGGAACAAATACCGACTGAAATTCCGTTAATCAGTCGTCCGACGATGAGCATTGCAATATTCTGAGAGGCAGCAGTGATGACAGATCCAATAATCCTAGAATAGGAAGGCATGAGCATTGGGATCGGCAGGGGTGCGAAGACTCGTGGGCGTTCTTACCAAATGAGCGCGCCAATTTGGATTGACTTCTTGCGGCCAAATATATCGGAGAGAAACCCAGATACGAGAGCACCAACCCAGGAACCACCAGGCATTGCAGCAGTAATACCACCCTGGGTGGATGGGCTAGGACCGCTGCAATGACCTTTCGGATTGTCAGGGGTTATCACGCCCCAGTAATTTGGTCCCTGGTTGAAATAGCAAAGATATGCCTGAGTTGAGATACTATTCTAGATATTAGTTCTAAACGTTCCATAGACCAGGATTGGCATTGTATTAATGAATAATCATACTCACATCGCAGACATGGAGCTGATGTCGAAGCCGAAAAGGCCGCCGCCAATGACGGCGACGGCCGCGATCATGTATATGTTCCTAATCTGATACATTTCGAGCGGATGGTGCTCATGTACCCCTGTATCCGCAGCTTCTTAGTTGCTCTGGTGTTATAGCGGGGAAGGAAAAAAAGGACAAAAGATCCGTGGAGGGAGAAGTCGCCTGAAGATGTTTTTGGGCAGGAAGCCGGCGGCAACTCTGAATATATACATTGCTAGAGAAGTGAAAAGCCCGGGGCCTAGGGCTACGTCGAGGGTAGACATTAGTATATCGGGCATCAACCATAGTTGAATGGGCCGGAAGAGGAAAGTAGCTGTGACCAGCACAGGTTGGATAAAACTGAGTTTATAACAACGTGGGGAAGCTGGTCATCTCGTCCTTCTCATTCGTAGATTCAGCCCAAAAGTATAGCCGGAAGATCCGACCAAACAAAATATACAAGGGAGCTTGGGCCAAAAAAATAAAATTAAAAAACGGAATGATATCATCCAGAATGATGAGCTGTAGAAGAGGTATTCTCATGCATCCCTCGTGAGCTCCACCAACTTTTGAATCTCAGTTGGTCTTGGGTTTCTCAGACTCCAACTGATGAATCGCTCCTATTGCTGTCTTTGCGAAATAGCAAGGCGAATTTCCTTTTTGAAAATCAACCGATGCATCAAGGGCCAAGGCATATATTGCCACTGCTATGAACACCATTGCGGCGACCAAAGCTGGCACACAACTTCAGTCTGACCCAGACGGAGCTTTCGAAACAAACATTAGCAAGCTTACTTCCAAGGAGATATTTCCACCGGGATTGCACCTATATTGGGCACTGCAAATATCGGAAACGTCACCGTCGTCCCAAACTTGAACCATTAACTACCCCCTTCAAAAGCCCAGTGATGGGTGTTTCTTGCCTGTACTAGTGTGGTAGAAAGCTAAGGGTAGTAGGATAGTAGTAAGTAGGTTTGCAATGAAACTCAATTGGGCCGTCTTGGGCCTTGTGTGCGTGAAATAGGAGAGAGGGAGAGGTGAGGTTGAAGTTAACTTCCAAGAGAACGCCCGTGCCACGCGCCAAGACTTCCGGCGCGGAAACCTCCAGCTCCACTCTCCACACGGCTTTATCTCACTGACAAGATCTCGTATCCGTTTATTTTATCTCCCTCCAAGCGCAGAATGTAAGTATAACAGTCGCGGCTTCGAATACGGCTTCACAGCGTGTTTTGTGACTATTAATTGCATATCGAGGTTCTCAGGCCATCCCATCTTCCATTCTTCATTTGTCTGCTCGTCATAATAACCGCCCGAACCTTGTCTCCGTGTCCCTACTTACTCCCCAAGCTGTGTATGTACTCTGCTCCGCAGAACCCTGGCAATCTAAGAAACCTTGGAACATGCAACGGAAAATGGACCTATTTGGGGTATTCCTCGAATGTAGTTGATTCGTTTGGGAGTTCTGATGTCATGAGTACTAGTATTGTTTTGCCACTCCCATACAGCCGGTTGGATAACTTAAGCTTGGGAGTTTTAACAATATGTACATGTGGTCGTTTTCGTCGCCCGTTCCTACCCTTCACCGGGTTCACACTCATATTGCCGGCGCAAGGGTTGAGCGGGGCTTGCGGGTGGCTCTAGCTTGTGGGGGTGGAAGAGCTCATGAGGGCTTTGGAACGTTAAGATTTGATTGCTTCATTAGATGGCTTTTTCGACTTGAGGGATGGCGCATTCATGGGAGGATGCTGGTGCAGGATGGACATGTACTTTTGTTGTTTGTCAAAGAAAAAAGATGTTCCAATAATTGCCTATCATTTCTAGGAGTATTGGAAATTATGGGGTGAGACTTACTCATCTGTCATGGTATTTGTCCAAGGCATTGGATAATCTCGCTGATGTTATTCAGGGAAATACCTCCATCTATATATATATCTAGCATTGTTATGGATGATCCATGTCCATAACCATCTTTTTTGTTCATCATGGGCCCCTCAGACAGCTTTCCCAAAAGGGCAAGAGTGTGGGTATATCCATCCATCCTCTGTTTAAGAGGTGCTTAGTTAGTTCACCATCTTAGACGTACAAATATGAGCATAGCAATCAACAAGCAGGCATTTATAGCATTGTGAAGTAGGCCCAAGATCCCCCATCTCATCCTGGGATAGGGACCAACTTGCCTAAGCGATTGATCCTAGTTCCAGCACATGCTAATCGGCAGCGGTACCATATTTGAAACCACACACAAGTCAATAAGTGATGTCAACCATCTCACAAACCGAGAGGAAATAAATCTGACCTGGCCACAGCCCTGGACTTATTAGTAGCTTCACCGTGAATATCCTTTTTATTCTCTCATAGAGATTGTCTGACGATTACATCCCGAACTTTCCGATATCCGATGCGGGGGAGGGAAACAGTTAGCCTAACAGTTTATTAGTCAATCCCATGCTTCTCGACTCTTTCTTTCACTCCGCATGGTATTGATGGCGTAATTGAGGCCTGGACCCCACTAAACACGCTGTACTGCATGGATAGTCAGGAGCCGTTGGGTATTATTCGAGAAAGACCTTCTACAAGGGTGGTAACTGTCCGTCTTGGCAGACAGACGGACGGATGGTGGGGGGACGCTTCACATCTGTGACAACGTGGAACGCAAAAGGAGGGGTAAATGCCGTCCACAGCGAGTGAAATTGGTAGGGAGGTGAGAAGGTGATTGATGTCAGATGTTTCATCCCCTGAAAGGCCGGAAAGAGGGTGCAGAATCATTATGAGTGTTGAGATATTGCTTCTATTAGTATCAGTTGCTCATGAGGGGTGCGGCACTGGGCCATGTGCGGATTCATCATCTTGCCAAATCCCGATGGAGTTAGGTGAAAACTGCTCCGATTGCCACTTGCCAATTACCAACCAACTGCTGGATTGACATTTACCGCTGTTTGGATGCCGGAACGCCGAGTGCAGAGCGCCTTCGTAGCCTTGGATGTGAAGTCATTGACACCCCCATTGACAGGCTGGATGTTGCAGTTCCCATAGCACCGCAAGCAGCAGCTGGTCCGATGATGTTTATATTCGCGCCACCGCCCAATGCTCCCAAGGAAAGGACAGCGGTGGTTCGGCGTAATACCGAATCTAGCCAGGCCGGGTTAGTCAGCGTGTCGAGTCGGCGATGGCCTGCCGAATAATCTGATTAGGCTGGCCGCTGATTGGCGGCGTTCGGCATCCAACGTCAACGCCGTGTGGAGTAACTAATTACGAGGAGTGAGCAGCCGGGTGCGATGGGGCATGGAGCATCGACATCCGCCTCGCGTGTTGAGAAGAAGAGGAAAGGAGAACGGGTTGGCCCAAGCGGGCAAGCAAATCAGAAGCGTTCCATGAGCCCGACTAGGATTTTTCAGTTGCGGTGGACACACCAGAGACGGAGCTGCGGATACAAGCCATCGCGCCGTGGTACCTGGTTGCCATCGCAGGTACCTCCGTTCCCAGCAATCTGGCGAGGCGACACAGGTACCTTCTGTTGGGCCCCTTCCCCCGCAGCTGGGCCCTGCCTGCCCCGCCCGCGATGTTACGCGTAAATACCAGTACGCGGCGATACGCGGCGACGTATATATAGGCGGCTTCCCCTCTCTGCGCAGGGCCGTCTCCTCACTTCTCTCATCTCATCCTCGTGTCCGCGATCCCAAGAGCTGTCTCCATCTCGCTTTGTGTCTTGGCCATCGATATCCGCCCTCTGCTAGCGGCGTCTACCATCTTCTGTCTCCTCTCTCGAACCCAGTGCTGTTTCTCGATACCCTACCGCCATCATGGGTGCTGACGATAACTTCGGTAAGTGCTATCAATTCTTGCTTGGCCGTTATGTTATAATATGCCTGCTATTCTGTTTATTTATTATTTATTTTATCTTTTCCATTTTTATTGTGATACTCCGAACCATGAGCTAACTGTTCGTTCTTCTGCTCGTTAGATAGCTATCGCTATAAGGAAACCCCCACCTACACCACCTCCAATGGCTGCCCAGTTGGTCACCCCACCCTTCAATGCGCTGGTGCACATAGCAACAGTCATGCTTATTGTTCCTTGAATAGGTCATGGACCCCGAGTCCTCCCTGAGGGTTGGGGAGAACGGTCCCCTGCTCCTCCAGGACTTCCACCTGATCGACCTCCTCGCACATTTCGACCGCGAGCGGATTCCAGAGCGAGTTGTCCACGCCAAAGGTGCTGGAGCCTACGGAGAGTTCGAAGTGTTGGATGACATCAGCGATATTGTAATCCTCTCGATTCTGTAGGATTTTGACCAAGACAAATGCTTACTCTAGCAATCTAGACTACCATTGATATGCTCAAGGGCGTGGGCAAGAAGACAAAGCTTGTCACCCGCTTTTCCACTGTGGGTGGAGAAAAGGGCTCTGCGGACAGTGCTCGTGATCCTCGAGGCTTCTCCCTCAAATTTTACACCGAGGAGGGCAATTGGGATTGGGTCTTCAACAACACTCCAATCTTCTTCCTCCGTGATCCGTCCAAGTTCCCTATCTTCATCCACACCCAGAAGAGAAACCCACAGACCAACCTTAAGGATGCCACTATGTTCTGGGATTATCTATCTACCCATCAAGAAGCCGCGCATCAGGTCATGCATCTCTTCAGTGATCGTGGCACTCCTTACTCTTACCGCCACATGAATGGCTATTCTGGACACACCTATAAGTGGATCAAGCCTGATGGCACTTTCAATTATGTCCAGATCCACTTGAAGACAGACCAAGGCAACAAGACCTTCACCAACGAGGAGGCGGGTAAGCTAGCTTCCGAGAACCCAGACTGGCACACCGAGGACCTGTTCAAAGCCATTGAGAGGGGCGAGTTCCCGTCATGGACCTGCTACGTACAGGTTCTCAGCCCTGAGCAGGCAGAGAAGTTCCGCTGGAACGTCTTTGACTTGACCAAGGTCTGGCCACAAGGAGAAGTTCCCCTCCGCCGCTTTGGCCGTTTCACTCTCAACAAGAACCCCCAGAACTATTTCGCTGAAATCGAGCAAGCCGCTTTCTCGCCATCCCATATGGTTCCCGGCGTCGAGGCTTCTGCCGATCCAGTGCTGCAGTCCCGCCTCTTCTCCTACCCAGATACTCACCGCCACCGCCTGGGCGTCAACTACCAGCAAATCCCCGTCAACTGCCCCCTACGAGCCTTCAACCCATACCAACGTGACGGTGCCATGGCAGTCAACGGCAACTACGGCGCCAACCCCAATTACCCATCGACCTTCCGCCCACTCGACTTCAAGCCCGTCAAGGCAAGCCAAGAACACGAGAAATGGACAGGTGCTGCTGTTTCGAGACAAATCCCTGTTACGGATGAGGACTTCGTCCAGCCCGCCGCTCTATGGCAAGTCCTTGGCCGCCAGCCAGGCCAACAAGAGAACCTTGTCAACAACGTCTCTGGTCACTTGTCCGGTGCCCAGGAGAGAGTCCGCAAGGCCACTTACGGCATGTTCACCCGTATCAACACGGACCTCGGCTCGCGCATCGAGAAGGCTACGGAGGCGCTGGTTGCTGCTCAGCCTCAGCCACATCTGTAGTTTTTTTCATCGATGTATCTAATGGTGAGAGGGATGGCGTGTGTAGGGGAAGTGGTATGGGGATGAAATCTATATGCACGAAAGATTATGAGACCCATTGATTTTGAACAAGCGAGTTTTTCCTCCTTTTTTTTTTCGCAAAAGCAAGAGAGAGAGAAAGAGAGAGAGAGAGAGAGAAGAATATACCAGAAATCAAAACAAATATTGACAACTGTTTAACTTGTTTTTGAAGAATGCCTTGGTGACATTTTGCAAGTTTCATAGTTCTCATTAGTAGATGAGGTTTAATTATGATGGGATGAAGCAAATTGTTTTACAGTTTAAATGATGGCATTGAATGCGATTGATTGTGAGGTTCCATTTCTCCATTCCCCTGCACAATTAAATATCATGATCAGAGGAGGTAAGGTAAGGTCTTGTGTAAATGCTCTTGCTCTGCACTATGTTCTACAAGTTTCTCTTTTGGAGAAGGGGGGGAGGGGGTTGATGGATGGACTGACTACAAAGTACAGACTGGCTCTTATTCCCTGCTACCCCTATCCCACCTATCGATTGCACACACACACACACACAGAGTCCTTATAGCCCCTTAACCTTGAAAAACAACCCCTATTAAGAACATATATCTAGCCGGTTCATAAAGAACAAGTCACCGGGTTTCTACATGAGCTTCATAGCTTATCAACGACCATCCACTAACCCCCCCCCCTCCTCTTATTACCTCCTCCTATCAAATTACAACATCTAGATTCCATTCCATCTCCCTCCCATCGGTACCTACCTTCATGAAGTACTTACTAACCAATCAATCACCTTCCAACTAGTTTCACCACATCTAGCTAAGTAAGTAACTAGCCCATTAATTCCGCACTTCTCTTCTTGCACTTGAGTTAATCTAATCCAAAATGTCTCCCGGAGATTGGAGCTTCTTGACCAGGGAGCAGGGGCAGAAGGCCTATTATTTGCATATAGTTAGTTACTGGTATAATCTCCCACTAATGCTAATACTTATAGCAACTAGAATTAATACTACTATGTAGCAAGCAGCCCTTCCATTCATTCATTACTCGCCTCGTCACCGTATCTCGATCTAAACACCCCCCCTTTTTGCTTCTTGCATGCCGCACTGTCACCCTCCAAACTCCATCCACTGCATCCTTGGCCGTGGTGAGTGAGGAGACAACTTCATCGGTCTGCAGATACAGCTAAATCGGTTTCTAGAGGGTGGTGGGGGTTAAAAGGCATGTTATATAGGATATAAAAGGGGGGTATGTATTTAGAGTGATGTAACCACAGCATTGACCCTTTTATTTATTGCAGGACTCCAACGCCATCAAATATCTAGACACTGACCGCTGAATGATCGAAAACAAGGTCAAATGTCCGTTTCTGCCTCGAACGATTTGTCTCACACTTCTCCGGCATCCTTTCCACCCGTCCCATTACCTGTCTAATCATCTCCGCAATCTTACTCGACACCTCCGTGGACCGTGGAATATCATGCCCACCACCATGGTCATACTCCACCCTATCCTCACAGAACTCAGCCAGCTGGATCCCCGCCGGCCACCTCGGATCCTTGGAACCATATATATGCACAGTGGGAATCCGTATCCGCGCCGCCCTGGGGAATCTGGTAAAATCGAGCCCAAAGACATCGCTGCGCTCCGGTCTACACCTGGGATCATGAACAAGAAGAGCACCATTAAGATCCCAGAGCCCAACACCCGCTCTAATAAGGTGCATATTTGCAGCCAGCTCAGCAAGCCGCCCCGCCGTCCCGTTCAACAACTGTCCCGTAAACTGGCTAATTTCATGCGCGCGAGCCGGCACCTCCAGCCCCATATCTTCAAGCGCCGACAGGGGAATACCACCACAGATAAATATCGCGGCCCGGAAGGGCAAGGTGTCCTCCCCCCTGTTGAGAATCCCAGCTGCGGAATCAACGGCACGGTAAAGCGCCATGGTCGCGGCCAGCGAGCAGCCCTGTGAGAAGCAGCAGACGGCATCGTACGGTCCATGCTCCCGAGCATAATTGGCTACCCATGCATGGGATGCACGGATGGCTTGATGGGTTGCCTGTGGCCACCATGTGTATTTGGGTGTTGTCTTGTATATGGCATCGATGCCGGGTGCGCCACGGCTGGGAAAGGGGGCGTCGACGAAGTCGAAGATGTAACTGGCGTCAAGCTTTGAGCGGAAGGCGGCTGCATGTAGGCAGGCCGTTAGATGATAGCCAATTTTTTTATAAAAGATTAAGACGAGAGGGATAATGGGTGTTGAATACTAACTACTTACCGGTTTGAGATTTGAAAATGGCTGCGCTTGTACCGTGCCCGTGAAGGCAGAGGATTTTAGGCATTATGGATGGTCCTTGATCTGCTGATGGATCTGTATCGTGCTGTTAATTTTGTGAAATGAACTCTTGGTATTATTGTAGGAAGGGATTATTGGATTATTGGCAAAGCTACTATACATCTTGCTGCGAGTCGACTGGGTTGTAGTAGTAGGACCCCGAAAATTGCGAACGGGAGACAAATGCTATGCAAGTTCGGGCTTCCAGTCGGGGACAATAACCCGGAAGAGATAATTAAACCCCCATTGGCTGGACGGGGTGGTCTATCTCCAAGATATCGTATGGTGAATCTTCATCATGTAGGACTAGTTGCGAAATGCTTACTAGTGCTCCCGAAGATATGTGGAATTTTTACCAAAGACGCGGCCATATTAATTTATCCCTTGGGCAGTTCGGTGACCGAGAACCATTACTGCTACCAGTACTGGTAACGAGGTATGGCCGGCCCCATGCCGCCTAGCTGACCCTCGTTTCCATTTTATATTCCCATTACATATTCTAGGGTTTATACTATTAATAATTGGCAACTATGTTAATTTCGGTTTACCCAAAATTCCATTCTTGGTCTGAATCTTTGAACATACATAGTTACTACCCTCTGTTCCAACATGAACCAAACAGCCAAAGCCGATGCGAGGACGGTCCATCTATCGCTAGAAACCACACCATGCATCCGTAGCAATGACTTGACGGAAAAGAGCGCAGCCATCACCTCGAAGCTGCTCACACTCAACCATGCTATGTATCACACAAGATGGAAGGATACATTCCACAGTAAGCTCGCGTGGACTCGTTGGTTAGATAGTGCTAATAACCCCCCTAGACCATCTTGTCCACCATCTCCTCACCCTTTGGGCACTGGGAGCAACACCTGCTCAAATTCAGGATATGTGGGATTATAACACGCCCTACCAGGGTTCCATCGACAAGCGGCCCGATAAGGAGATCTCATCTGATCTAGATATGAAAGATCCAGCCACGTTTACCAGATGTCTTGGAAATGGAGACTGCTATCTTGATTTCTTGACTTTTTTCGAAAACGAAATCTCAGAGAGGGGCATGCAAGAAGTGGTAAAGGAGTACGTGTTCAAGGGAGACGAGCGGGCGGACGATATCCTCTGCAGGATGTTTACTGGTGAGTAACTAGTTATACCAACACACGCAATACAAACCTCGTTTCCTAACGGCGAACTATCAGATCTTTTGCACCCTATCATCCACCTCGGCTGTGGGATTGAATTCCAACAGCCAAGTATTGTTGCAGAAGCCCTAGCAGGAGCCTGTGTTCACGAAAACTGGCCGAAGGCCTTTTTGCTACCCACGGAAGAGTACGTCGCTATCAGCAAGGATGCGCCATCCACATCACTTCTACAGGTGCTCCACAGCCTCCGTCAGGACCCAGAAATTGTCTCTGGTGTAAAAGACACAGACCCCTTTAACAAGATTCCCGACGGCTTCCTCAAGCGAGTGACTGCGAAGCAGCTTGTTCCTTACCTCGGCCAGTTCCAGGTAAAACCCGATCCAGAGGACCTGCAACGCAAAATGTTGGATATGATGTATACCACTGCCTATATGTTAGGTGCTGCCCAACGTCCGGGAAAGAGAGAGGCCATGGACTTTGTTACTTTGCATTGCGTCACAGTTGCCGTATTTTACCCGGCATTCCTTGCGCAGGACTGGCTCTCCGACCGTGACAAAGCGCGCCTACTCGAAGCTACAGCAAGGGTTGATGCTGTAATGTATGCTGGCTGCGCAAGCCCGGTGCTCCACGCGAGCTGTATTAGTGACTACGTGCCGCGGAACCCAAATAATGGCTGGTCTGAGTTATTCCAACGCGCGATTGTCTATCGCGATGAAGGACATGCCGTGAAGTTGATCCGCGCCCTGTACACTTTAGAGCAGTTGGGAGAACCAGGCCCAGATTTCCCGATGGCAAAAGAGGATTGTTTGAAACTCGCCCACATGGGGATGGATTCTATTGAGAGGGCATTTGATGAGGTTAATGGCAATAGGGTATCTGAGAAGATCGCTGAAGGTGTCATCAACCGGGTAGGCGTCGGGGGGGAGATGGTGGTTGGTAATATGACGAGATGGGTGTTTTATGGCGGGCTTCCAAAGGCTTGGGACCATATTCCCAACATAGAAAGGGGAGTGGTCTAAACATGCCTCACCAGCTACAAGATTCCGTATCTATTTGCATATAACTCCTTGAGTATATATGGTCGTGGTGGATGTAGATAATCCAAGCCCTAACTTCTAGCCCTAACCCTAATTCATACCATTCCATGATTTTTGTACTCGGACTATACTTATCAAGCTATATAAATTCCTTCCTTTTGTTCCCATTCCATTTCTCCCGTTAATATTTAGATCCCGCCTATCACACTAGTCGCCCCAAGCTTTATTCTCGGCTCCTGCGGCTTGGCTCTTGTTGGCGGGGACGTCGATCATCATCAATGCGCCACTGTTTCTCGCCAAGAGAGCCCAACGGCGGGAGCAGTTCTTGGCTAAAGCTTGGTTGTCACGTCTCTCAAAGCTTGCTTCGGCCGATGTCTTGTCAGACGTCCATCGTGCCGCTGCAGACACTATAATAGTGCTATGTAACGGTATGAGCGGCGGAAAACATGACGCAGCTTTCGGGGACCGAAATACCGCACTGGCTAGCCGGGATTGTGTCGTTGATCAAAGGGCAATGCCAATTGGCCGAACCCGGAGCCTTGACTAGGGATGTGCTAACTCCGATCCTGGAAGACGACGACGCAGCGGAGAGAATCCTGGACAGGCCTGGTCTGTTAACTCCTTTAGCTCCGCAAATTCCCTAGGTCGACACTATGTTGGTGGCGAAGGGCTTGTTTCATTCCACCTTCTTTTGCTTCTCTGTTTTTGCTTTGGTCTGTTCTTTTCTCTATCTCCCTCCGCCACGCACATTTCATGTACATGATAGAATTTTACGCGCCGAAATCGTTTCTATTCAGACACTGGGAGGTTTTTGTGCGGATATCTTGCTCGACTTCGACTTGTGGGAGGAATGCCACCAGATCTTGAGAAGGCAGAAGGCCGAGGATGCACCACTATCGCCAAAAGAGATTCGGACAGTCAAGAACATGCGCCCAACGACAACATAGAAGAACAAAAGAAAGCTTCCGAAACCCCCAATCCTTTGACTAAAACCACCTCCCAACGCGAAGAAAGTATTCCTCATCCAGAGGTCGTCCCTCGATCGCAGCATCGCGGGTTCCTAGGTCGTTTATCTATTGTTCCCGAACTTAAGAATGCCTATATGTACGGGAATGGAACGAAATGGTGCTTCACGGTAATCGTCAGCTTGGCAGCCATCACGAGTTCTGCTGGTTCTTCTATATTTTATCGTAAGTTGGGCAGAATGGGGCCATCATGTCTACATTTTTTTGCTAACCAATGTCTAATAGCACCCCTGGCTGAGGTTGCCGAACGCCTTAATACCACACCAACAGTCGCAAACTTGTCCCTAGCCTTTTACATGCTCGCCATGGCTGTGACGCCCATTTGGTGGTCCGCATTCTCTGAGAATCATGGCCGGCGAACAACGTACCTCACGTCATTCTTCCTCTTTCTAATTTTCTCATGCATAAGCGCTGTGAGCGTCAATATTACAATGCTCATCATCTTCCGAATTCTCAGCGGAGGTGCCGCCGCATCGGTGCAAGCAGTTGGGGCCGGCACTGTTTCCGACATCTGGGAACCGGGAGTGAGAGGCCGTGCTATGGGTGTCTTCTTCTTAGGGCCGCTATGTGGTCCCGGCCTTGCGCCAGTTATTGGAGGAGCACTCACTGAGGCCTTTCACTGGCAGGGGACGTTGTGGTTTCTCACCATCTTCGGCGGTGTCATGATACTTCTTATCCTCTTCTTTCTCCCGGAAACGGTCGCGCGTCGGGAGCCCAAACCAAAAGAACTAGGCGACACGGACAAGGGCAACGAAATACTGAGACGAATTTTCAGTCCACTTAAAGTCCTGGCAATGCTCCGCCATCCACCAATTATTATCGCAGTTTGGTCGGCGGCAATAGCCTTTGGCGCAATGTTCGTCCTCAATGTGTCTATCCAGGCAGAGTTTGGCAAATCTCCCTACAACTTTAGTGTCATCAAGGTGGGCCTAGTCTATCTCGCACCCTTAATCGGCAACGTGGTATCATCACTGCTGGGTGGCCAATGGATTGACTATATCATGGCCCGCGAGGCACAGAAGGCGAGCCGGTACGATGAGAGCGGAAAGCTTAAATATTTACCCGAGGACCGCATGAAGGAGAACATTTGGATAGCATCGACCCTGTATCCAGCAGCCTTGATATGGTTCGGCTGGTCTCTTGACAAAGGACTACACTGGACCGTCTCCTGCGTGGCGTGCATTTTCTTTGGTCTCGGAGTAATGCATGTAATGGCCACTGTCACGACCATGCTGACTGAGTTCACGCCGAAACGGTCGTCTAGCGGAGTCGCTATCAACAACTTTTCGAGAAACATCCTCTCATGTACCGGTGCGGTAATCACACAGCCCCTTATCGACGCTATGGGCACCGGATGGATGTGCACCATGGTTGCGCTGTTTGCTTTGGTGACAGGAATTGCAGCAATCATGGCTCTCAAGACGTGGGGTCCCCAATGGCGGGTGGTTATGGACAAAAAATTGAATTCTGGGAAGTAAAGGGGGTAGGGTAGCCTGGCTCAAATTTAGAATGGGGAATTGAGGTTTATTGAGACAGAGTATGATGATCCACCGCGTGTCTGATATATTTTCAACTTATTTACTTGCGTTAAGAGGTAGAGGACTATGGCCGCCTGGCGCAGAGAAATCAACTATGGGCTTCGTTGTATATACAAAAAAAAAAGAATTCTACCAAATTAGAATATAACTACCATTACCATCCTATAAAACATACTTAGAACCATCCTTACCTTATGGATTGATCCTTTTTGGTCTAGTTGGATTCTCACATATCCATACCTCCACAATAATCGTATCGGCCGGCTAATTGGATGACCAATATCGAACTATCTCCTCCATGGTTCACATACTAACAATTCATCCACAATTGGAGGGCAGTAGAAGTGCTACTAAGAATCCTACAGGAATGGGGAGTCTACTCCGGGACAATCCTCCGGGAATCAAAGACGCCTGACGATTTGGCTAGAACTTTTGGGATTACCCACACGGAGTTGAACCCCCTGAAGATTGCTGTTTGGACATCCCGCCGCCAGCAGTTCCAGCTAAAGATGGCCTATCGCCCAACCACAATTACCGAACACGAGTATTCATTGCGTCATTTTCTCATGATTCTACTTGATCGCCAGAATTTCGTATTTTCCGCAACCCGCGGGGGGACCTTGCAGGCCTCAGGGGTAAAAGGGGGGGGTATAATACAGCGTTGTTGGAATTTCCCGATTGAACCATACTTAACAAGGAGAGGGTCTATTTTATCCTATCCCATTGACAAATATAAATTATACCACTAATCAAAAAGTAAAAGATAAAATAAAGTAGAACTTCTCATCAGCTCCTAACCCGGCTACTCATCTAGGATTTCGGTATAAAAGCCACACCGATGCGGCGAACTAAAGGTTATCCATGCAGGATTAGTTATACAAGGACTGCCAGTATTAGCCTTGATATGACACTCTGTATTAGCCACACATGCACAAAAATCACTTTCAGAAGCGGATGTGGGGGTCTGAACCCGTGCTAGTTGCTGTCTCTGGATCTCGCTAACGGTGATTGAGGAGCGTGCTGACGGTCAAGCTCCTTCGGACGAAAGAGAGATGCGCTAAATGGAGGATGCGGCTATGGAGCATAACTCGACGGCAAGGCGGGTTTGATAACGGGAGCTAATCCTCGGGGAAATATACCCGCCACCATCCTGTTGAAGGATCCCGGGGGGAGGGGGAGAAGCGGGAGGCGATTGGTAGCTGCCCTGCTAGTTGCAAGAAAGTTAAACTAAAGCCCGGTGCATATTAATTGTACGTACAATTACTGCATTTATTTTTGACGTTAAACTTCTAAGAAGAACGTAAAAAAGAAAAACGCAAACCCTCACCGAGGAAGGTTGGAAACGTCGCCCGGGCTCGAGAATTTTCACTTTAGCTACCTCCGTAACTTCAGTACCGGAATAGTCCCTCGCCGCGGAGAAGTACATGTTTTGCTGAAGCTTTAGTAGTGTCAGATTGGAGATTTGAGGTCCGATGTTTATGGTGGGGGTCAAGGTTAAGGGGAGGCCGACCAGATCTGGTCTGTTAGCAAGGGTGGCTATGGATATCATAATTGGTTTAACTAGTCGGGAGAGGTTGCCTATGCGATGAATCCAGTCGTTTTCGTCCGGTGAAGGTGATAAGGGTTATTTTATGCCGCGAACTGCTTCGTTGGGGTCTTCCAATCCAGTCGTGGGCAGCCGCACGTGTGTAGATAATATTTAAATAAAACCAGACTTTTGAGCCACGGTCAATTGCCTGGGGAAATTTAATTAGCTGGGATTGCTTTTGCCACATACGGAATACTACCTCGTGTTAATCGTCATCCTAGTTTTTAAATGATATCTCCTAGGAAGATACTGCGGGTGCTACATCGTGATCTAACAACCGGTGTCAATATACCCTGTAGAATGTGTTTTATTTCCCACAAGGCGTACACAAACATTATTCCTAGCCATTAGCCACACCTTGGAAGCCTGGATAGACAAACCGATTAACGGATAAACCGGAAGCACCTTTGTGGTGGATGATACGGCTATATAAAGCGGTGGGCTACCAAAACAACCCTTGTAGAAAGAAGCTTTCTGGCCGGGGGACAGCGTAGAGATCAAGCATAGTATCATCACCAAAAGTAGACCCACTGTCCCCGTAATTAGTATGTGAAATTCCTGTATTAAGCCTTACATGCGGCACGAAACTTTCATCCTCCAACAAAACATTGCCATTTGGGTGATGGTAGTAAGTAACAAAAAATGCTGGCGAAGTGGACGGTTGCAATGAGGAGTTTATAGCAACCCTGCCTATTCAAGCGGGGTGCAGGATACCTCATTGACCTCGGTTGAGTCACTCCTAACCCACATTAGATGGCTGGCGAAAAGTACCATCGGATAATATACGAACGGCGAAGTTTAATTTGATTGAGGCGTCCAGGGATCTCGGGGTATCAGGGCCTTATGAACCCTGTCAGGTGCCAAGCGGACTAACAAATGCTTGTATTGTTTAGCAGTAGCTTGGAGAAGCTTCTCTCTATAGGCGGGTGTGCTGGACTGGGGCAGCGTGGAATACGAAAAGGCTGCAGAACTCACTAAAATGTGCAATTTCAAATTTTAGATGGTGACAGCTTATCCTTGACTTGATGGCTCTGATACGATACACCCTGGCTGTTAACCTTGTTTTTCCTGATACTCCCTGGTTGCTGGTCAAACTCTAGGTAGGGCCCTGCCTGATAAGGGGCGGGCTGTAGTTACAACGACCATTTCGCGAACATCTTAGAAAGTCCCCAGAAGTGTTCGTCGATATAAGATTCCCCAGAGCCAAGATATATGAATAAGGCACCTCTTCTATTATATTTCCAAGATGACTGATAATCAGCCACGGATCCCTGGACAGCCAAAGTTGCGATCTAGCTGCGACAGATGCGGTACCGCCAAGGTCAAATGTGACAGGCAACAGCCTGAATGCGGACGGTGTATCTCTCACGGCATCGAATGTGTTTATGGTATATCGAGAAAGTTTGGAAAACCGCCAAGGAATAAACTCCGCCAAAGCATGTCGCAAGCATCGAGTAACCAGGCTGGTGGGATGGACCTGGATATAGACAGCCTCGATAGCAGCAGCACCTGCGGTATTATGCCGGATCTCGAGCCATTTCCGACAGTCTCTGACATGGCCTGGGACATGATGGATTTCCATAACCCCAACAGCCTCGTCAATGAAACGTTAGGAAGTTTGTATCGCGAGACAACAGGATCATCTCTCCATACGTTCGCATCCGTCGATTGCAGCGAATGGATCGGTGCAGATAGATTTGACGTCAACCTACTGGCCACCCACTCCCAACCATGCCCAATATCAACACCAAGATCGCCGAATCTAGAGTCATACTCTTCGATCGACACTCCTCAACCTCATTCTAATGTGGATTCCCATGTCGACGGGGCATCGATGCTGCCGGTAGGAATGAGGGAACATGATTGCGCTCAAGAAGCGTATAGGATCCTGGAAAGTCTATTGAGCTTGCATATAAAAGCGTGTTCTGATAGCTCACCAAACTCACCCACACCCTCCACGACGGAGAGCACGACTAATAGAGTGCCGCTGGACCTTGTGCTACGCCACAATCGTGAGACTAGCGAGCGGCTCGTGCCACTCTTGACATGCTCTTGTGCAAAATCACCACATCTTGCATTGCTCTATGCAGCGATCATCTCTCGGATCCTCACGTGGTACCAGCAGGCGGCTGGTTGCACGAAAAACGCCATACGAAACAACGCCACAGCTGCCAGCACATCTGACATGAGTTGGGTAAAGGGTACGTCTGAATCTGCACATTCGCCCGGGCCGTCAGTGGCACCCGCAAAAATGGTTGTCGGTTCTTTCGACGTCGATGGACTACGGGAGCAAACTGCCATAAAGCTGCAGTTGTTGTCGGGAGAGATGAGAAGAGCTGGCCATCTTATTGATCAATTTATTCTGCATAATTCCGCAGGCGAATGTCGAACCGATGACGGAGATGTTCACAGCCTGTATCAGAGTTTGAATTCGTGGCTTAAGAGAGACCATTTAAGAATAGCCAGTATGATGAGGACAGAGCTGAGAGAGCTGAGCATCTGAGTTGTACAATAACTTTAGATTGGACCCTCGCCGCCCACCGCCTGCCCCCCCCACCTGTAGCTAGATTCTCTTGATTTTCCAATTTTCTAAATACCTCACGTACTTCAAATCTGAACCATGCCATCGATATCAACGGGGACTCCCCGCAATTCATATCCTTCTTGTGTGGCAACTTCCCACCGCTTTTTAACGGCTTGTAATATCTCCTTACTCCTTGGGATGAACCTTGCTGCAAATGGTTTGGGTATAGTAAACCCTCCATCCGGATAAGCATTGTCCAAATCCATCTCGGCCTCGACGCCATTCACAACCGCAGGCCGGATCTCAAACGCCCACAAAATGTTGGATAGGGCAATGAGCAATGAATTTTCTGCGAGAGCGCTGCCTGGGCAGGTCCTCCTACCTGTGCTGAACGTGAAATGGTCCCGTTTGTAGGTATTCGAAATGTAACGGTCTGGCATGAACGCGAGCGGCGTCTCGAAAATTTTTGGATCATTGTGCAGAAACGCTGTATTAGCGAGCAGAACCGTCCCTTTAGGTATGGTATAGTTGCGATATGTGACGTCAGCATCACAATAGTGCCTTATTCCGGGGGAAAGGATAGGATTCATTCGAAGAATCTCTTTGACACAGGCGCGAATGTAAGGCAAGTTGCGGATATCTTCAAAAGTCGGTGGACGATTTGATCCAATGACATGGACCAGCTCCTCATGGGCCTTATTCTGCACTTTTTGATTGGCGGCAAGCTGGAGGACAAGGCTGTTCAGCATGGCCGCCGTGGTCTCAAAACCTGCCTCGATAAGGCCACCGGCAACCCAGGCCAAATCTTCTTCGTTAAGGCCCTGAGAGTACCACTGTTCCTTATTTTCCAGAATTTGACGTGCGAAACAATGAGGAGCTTTTCCAGCTTCATGCTGCTTCTTCAGTCGATGCCAGAGTCCCATTTTAATATCGAGTACATCCTTGGCTGCCAGTTGGGCCCGTTTACGACCAGGTTGTAGCCACGCGGGCAATCGGGCTAGAGGCGGTATTTCGTCGACGAGAAAGGCGCCCGGTCGCGAGGTGTTTCGGAGTATTGCCTGGCTCCTCACTGCGTTTTGCGCATCCGGGTGATCCCAAGTTTTGACGCGTGTGCCGAAAGTATTCGTCATGATGATGCCGAAAGCATAACGGCGCATGTGCTGGTAGAAGTTGTGTTGGTCGTCGTTGTCGGTTGCTAAATCGAAGAGCAGTTGTTTCATCTCAAACTCTTGACAGGGGATAAATGTGGCAACCATGGGCGCCATGGTTATCTGACGAACCACCGATCTTTGCGCTCTCCAGTGAGGTCCATAAGGCATTGTGGGCATCCGTTTTCCACTAGTAACAATATCATGGCCCATCGGTGACGGCGCCTTAGATGAGGTGCTCACGGCCTGTTTCTCGAGAATCTCCCTGATGGCTTCTGGTGTATTGATGACGACCCAATTATACCATCCAACGCGAATTTTGAAGACATCGCCGTATTGAGCCGCCCATTTGCGAAAGAGCGCGGGTGCCCCGGGTGGAAGCTTGTAACCGATGCCAATCAGAGGATACCCCTTGGGGCCTGGCATTTCGTCAAGCCTTCGATCACGACGCAGCCATGATATGACCACAGATATCACGCCAATCAATGCTGCAAGAAAGGCGACTCTGTGGGTTTGAAAGAGAGAAATTATTTTGTCCATCCTTCTGGCGTAGCGAGATAGAGATTGTCGGGTAGTTTAGCGGAGAGGTCCCGAGTTATTTTGGGTATATGTTAGATAATCAGATAGTTCTATATGAGGCATGTCGGCCTTATTGCTGTCCCTAATAAAGCAGGAAGAAAGAACGTCTTATCCAGGTCATCGTCGGGGATAACGGGCTTACACGGGTTTCACTCGGGTTTCAACGATCGGACAGCGTCGGGTCCCGACGTGAAATGATACGATCGGGGTTCGACAACATATAGTACTGACAGTACTGGGGATTTCTCATAAAAATCATACTTAATCAACGTCAATGCGGGTGTGAGTGACGAACCTAGTGCTGTTCGTTATAGGTCTTTTCCCCATAATCAATTCAAAACTGTTACTCTATCCCTTTCCTGCGGCCATCCATTCGAAACATGGGTAGCGTGGATACCCTCGATGTTCTCATTGTCGGTGCAGGGCCCGTCGGCCTTACCCTCGCCCTGGATCTGGGGCGGCGTGGGGTCCGTTCGACAATTGTCGAGCGCAATTCGAGCCTCGAGATGGAACTCCAGGCCAAAGCAAGTGTCATAGACGAACGCACTATGGAATTCTGTCGCCTTTTAGGAGTTCGTGATGACGTTGCGAACGCAGGGTACCCCGATGATCTCCCGGGGGACACCATTTTCTGCACTGCGCTTAATGGGCATTACATCGGCCGCCTTGAGATGACTTCAGCCCAGGACAGAGAAGTCCCAGCACAATCTTCCGAGATGTTAAGACGATGTCCACAGATTTGGTTTGACCCAGTACTTGCGCGTGCTGTGATTCGTCAAGGAATGACGGATATCCGCTACGGGGTTGAGGTGATGGGATGCAAACAAAACGACACCGGCGTGAATTGCTGCCTCCGAAACGTAAAAGACGACAAATCCGAAGAAATTTCTGCACGATACGTGGTGGGGTGTGATGGCCCTGCGAGCAGGGTGCGCAAGGGGTTGGACATCTCCTTCGATGGCAAAAACCTAGGTTATGCTATCAGCGCAATCGTACGAGTCGAACTTGCAAATTGCCACTCTTTCGGTGCGGGCGAACGCTTTATGTTTATTAGCCCTGATGGAACGTGGGGAAATTTCACCACAATTGACGGTCGGTCGTTATGGCGCTTTTCAGTGGTGGGCGGGCAGGATAAGATCGATCTGGAACAATTCGACATGCATGCTTTGCTACGCAAAGCCTTTGGTCGAGACAATGTTGAATACGAACTTATCAAAGTAGTCCAATGGCGGCGGAGTCAGTTTACGGCGGAGAAATACCACGAAGGCCGCATCTTCTTAGCTGGGGATTCAGCACACACAATGTCGCCAACTGGCGGTCATGGGCTGAACACAGGAGTAGGAGACGTGATGGGCCTTAGCTGGGTCCTGCAAGCGCTTCTTGAAGGATGGGGAGGAGAAGGTCTCGCCGAAGCATACACCATAGAGAGACGCCCAATTGCGATTCGAAACGGTGCTGGGTCAACCCGAAATTTTTCCATTTGGGTTGACCGCAACGGAAGAGACAAAGTACTGGATGAAGGGCCAGAGGCTGAGGAGCAGAGACGTGTACTTGGTGAAAACATGGCGGCCAACATGCGTCAAGAGTTTCAATCCCTCGGCCTGGCTTTGGGATACAACTACGCCGGCTCGCCGCTCATTGTTCCCGATGGAACGTCCGCACCACCGGATGACCCCGATCTATACATACAGACCGCGAGACCTGGCCATCGTGCCCCTCATTATTGGTTGGGAGATAACAAGTCGACAATTGACCTTTTTGGTGGTGGTTTCGTTCTCCTTTGTTTCGCCCCAAAAACACAAGCCGATGAAAGATTGAATGATGCAGCGCGGAAAATACGCGTTCCACTGGAAATTATTGCCATCGACAACCCTGAGATAGCAAAGATTTATGAGCGCCGATTGGTTCTGGTTCGACCTGACGGGATGGTTGCATGGCGAGGAGATGTCTTGCCAGAGGATGTCGATGGGCTTCTGGATCGCGTCAGAGGCGCTAGCAGCAGCCAATAATGAGTGGCTAGATAACTAACTAGCTAATCGCTTAGTTAGACGCGGCAATAAGCGCCGCATAACCCTAAATCAAACCATTTTTTTGCATGCGTCTGGTCTTAAGCTTTGTTCAGAGTTGTAACTAGAGGATATTGCTATTGTAAAAAGAAGAATTCACACTACTAACAATGGGACAAACATATGTTCAAACATTTTACACTAATTACTGATTTGGCGTCATCTTTGCAGTAGTAGTAGTGACATACTGACACGCCATGATTTTATTGTGCAACAAAATAACTTCAAATCATACCCCAATAGTGAAGAGCCTGAAGCTTAGGGGGAAACAATTCTGTAAGCTCCTCCTACGCAGTGCAATCGGCGTCCGGCTTTGGGCGACGAAACTCTTGGCTAGACATGTCTCGTTGGAAATCTACTCGATTATGTCAGTTAGGTATGGGTCGGGTGATAATGACGGGGTTACGAGGGATCCCCGAGACCGTATCGGGGACAACGAAAGAGCCTGGCTTTCCCGGAGTTGAAGCGAAACGCTATGCGTATCCCCCGTAATCCGGGTTGCTCCATCCCTGGTTTACTTCCAGCGGATATCCATGGACAATTGGAAAGCCCAGAATAGAAACAATTCGGCTCCCACGTCCAGAAAAATAGCCAAGCGGTTTTGTCGACCCTTTGTCGGGTAATTTCTTGACCCGAGCATTTGTGAGTTCTGAAGACCCGGGAAACAAAACCAGCCCCGAACATAGCCATGCAGTCGGAGATCCACTCGCGCTCTATGTTGATAACATCGGGAAATAGCTGCGGTTCGCTGCGATAAGACCAAGTAGCGTCGGGAAGAATGTTGGGTACGAGGTCTAATGGCGGGTGTCGGGTTGATCTCTAACTGAAGTGCTTGGAATTGTCTGGTATGTTAATAGAAACCCTCGCACATCAAGAACGAGCTCTGCAGAATATCTAATTCGATTGCATATTTCAGTCAAATTTACCACCCGCACACTCCATAATGGCAGGACATCTGAAGCTATATGTCTTTGGAGATCAGACGTACGACATACAAGCAGGCCTAAACGACCTAATTCGAACTAGGGACAATGCGGTTCTCGAAGACTTTCTTGTGAGGGCGTACAATGTGGTCCGTTCGGAGCTTTACAAGCTTCCGCAGCAGGTTAGGAACGAGCTTCCCCGATTCACATGTCTCGACGACCTAGTATTATGGAACGAGGGCGGGAAAAGATGTGTGCCCCTGGACATGGCTGTCACTTGTATTTATCAGCTTGGGACGTTCATCAAGTAAGGAAGACTCCGTAACCAATTCAAGACTACGACTGATCAATCATAAAGTCAAGTAGATACTTGCGATTATGCGGCGGATAAGAGTCGGGTTGTTGGCCTCTGCACAGGAGCTTTGGCTGCGGCTGCTGTGAGTTGTAGCGCCAGCACGGTGGACCTCGTTCCGCTGGCGGTGGATGCGGTCAAGGTTGGTTTCCGGACAGGTCTGTTCGTGGCAGATATTGCACAACGAGTGGCACCACTCCACGAGCCCGACCAGACCTGGTCAGTCGTAATCCCAGGGTTAGCGTCTTCTGAGGCCGTGGATATATTCTGTTCCCAGACTGTGAGTAACTCTGATATATTCATATCCCTCATAGCCGGTGTTCGTATAAGCTCATTATTTTGCTTTTAGATTTTGCCCCTGACTAGCAAACCCTATATCAGCGCCTATGCGCCAAACGGGATCACAGTGAGCGGCCCGCCAAAATCGCTAGCAGAGTTCGTCGACTCCAACGCCTTCACGGGGCTCAGATTCAAAGATATCCCAATATATGGGCCATACCATGCACCCCACTTATATTCGGAAGCTGATGTCAATGATATTATTGGAGAGTTGGCTTGTGGCGTGGCTGGCAAATACCGGGAACGTCTCCCCCTTTTCGCCGCAACCACAATACCAGTGGAAGAGAGAGATTTCACGAACCTTTTGACCGTGGCCGTGAGGCAAATCTTACTGCACCCAATTCGATGGGCTAGCGTTCTCGACGAGCTTCAGGCATGTTTGCGGAGCATAAATCCAACGACGTTCAGCGTTATTCCCATCGGAACCACTGCGGACCAACTTATCTATACCGCACTCAAGCAAACACCCCTCCGCTCATTGATACCCCCCACGCCGATTCCGAGTAAACTTGTTCCATGTGCCGATGTTTCCTCTTTTGGACCTAAGAAACAAAAGCTTGCAATCATCGGCATGTCAGGGCGATTTCCGGGCGCAAAGGACAATGAGGCATTCTGGGATCTTCTCTACCAAGGACTGGACGTCCACAAGCCTGTGCCAGCACTCCACTGGGATGCTAAAACACATGTGGATCCCACTGGGGACCGAAAAAACACGAGCCAGGTGCCATATGGCTGCTGGCTTGACGACCCGGCAGTATTCGATGCGCGATTCTTCAATATTTCACCGCGAGAGGCCCCACAGATCGATCCTGCGCAGAGGCTTGCTCTGATGACCGCCTACGAAGCAATCGAACAAGCTGGCATTGTTCCAGACGCCACACCTTCCACGCGACGCGATCGTGTCGGCGTTTTTTATGGCGTGACTAGCAACGATTGGATGGAGACGAACAGTGCCCAAAATATCGACACCTATTTTATTCCCGGTGGGAACCGAGCGTTTATTCCAGGACGCATCAACTACTGTTTCAAGTTCAGTGGCCCCAGTTATGCAGTTGACACAGCATGCTCCTCTAGCCTTGCTGGCATCCACTTGGCCTGCAATTCTCTGTGGAGAGGAGACATTGATACCGCTATTGCTGGTGGGACGAATGTTCTGACAAACCCAGATTTCACATCAGGGCTTGATCGAGGGCATTTCCTCTCTCGGACTGGGAATTGTAAAACTTTTGATGATGCTGCAGATGGATACTGCCGGGGAGAAGGAATTGGGACCGTCATTATTAAACGTCTGGACGATGCCATTGCAGATTGTGATCCTATCCTCGGAGTGATCCGGGGTGCGTACACGAACCACTCTGCAGAGTCAGAATCGATTACTCGGCCGCATTCTGGGGCACAGCGTGCGATATTCAACAAGATCCTGAGCCAGAGTGCCGTGGACCCTTATTCTGTCAGCTACGTTGAGATGCATGGAACGTAAGTAATTCATCTGAACGTTGCGATGATCTTTGTTTCTGTCTCTCCTAGCATCTTTCATGGTCATCTGAGGATACAGTGCTAACAGGGGTCGTAGGGGTACCCAAGCTGGTGACGCTGGGGAAATGTCTAGTGTCCTAGACACTTTCGCTCCACCACCATCTCACACCAAAAAGGGCCGAAAATCTGACGAGGCGCTCTATCTCGGATCAGCCAAGGCCAACATTGGACATGGAGAAGCCGCATCAGGCGTATCCAGCGTGATAAAAGTGCTACTAATGATGCAAAAAAACACCATCGTCCCCCACTGCGGTATCAAAACGAAGATTAACCGCAAGTTTCCCACTGACCTTCAGGAACGGAATGTCAACATAGCTCTCAAGCCCATTTCCTGGGAAAGAGGCTCTGAGCCTAGGCGAGTTTTCGTAAACAATTTCAGCGCCGCGGGTGGAAATTCCGCCTTGTTGATCGAAGACGCACCTCCCCAGCACCACTCCTCCACTATCCCCTCTGACCCACGGACACTGCACCTCATAGCCATCTCGGCCAAAATTGGCGCATCTCTACAGGGCAACCTCAGATCTATGCTCGCTTTCTTGGAGGAAAATCCCACTGTGTCTTTGGGTCAGCTTTCATATACCACGACAGCACGTCGCATACATCATCAGCACCGTGCCATGTTGTCTGGATCAAGCGTTGACCATATCTGCGGCCAAATCAAGACGTGCATCCGCGACAACGTCGGAATGACGAGACCTAAAAGTGCTCCAAAAATCGTCTTCACCTTTACTGGCCAGGGTGCGCAGTATCCTGGGATGGGAAAGGAGCTATTAGCACATTTTTCCGTTTTTCGAGCCGAGATGCGCCGACTGGACCAAATCGGGCAGGGCCTGGGATTTCCCTCTGTACTCCCCGTCATCCAATCTGACGAACAAGATATTGGGGTATTTGCGCCCGCCGCCGTTCAACTCGCCAGTGTCTGCATGCAGATGGCATTATGTAAATTGTGGGCATCATGGAACATAACTCCCGCTGCCGTCGTTGGGCACAGTTTAGGAGAGTACGCGGCTTTGAATGTTGCCAGAGTGTTATCCGATGCAGACACCATCTATCTGGTTGGAAAACGTGCCGAGTTACTCCAGCATAAGTGCACGCAGGGAAGCCACTCCATGCTTGTTGTCAAGGAATCACTGGACAACATCGCAACCGTCCTAAAAGGCATTGAATACGAAGTCGCATGCATCAACTCGCCGGTTGAGACCGTCCTGGCCGGGCCCAAGCAGAACATTTCCACCTTGAAAGAGTTGCTTGCGGATTCAGGAATGAAGTGTACACTGCTCAAGGTCCCCTACGCCTTCCATTCCTCGCAGGTAGATTCAATACTGCCAGATTTCGAGAGACTGGCCGGTGGTGTGACGTTCTCCAAACCCCAGATTCCAGTGCTGCGCCCATTGGATGGTGCTCTTGATGTGCACGGAAATTTTAGTCCCGCATACCTCGCAAGTCATTCTCGCCAACCCGTTAACATGCTCAAGGCGCTTCAGGAAGCCCAAAGCAACCGTATCATCACGGACCAAACGACAATAATTGAAGTTGGCCCGCACCCAGCCATCTCTGGTATGGTGAAGGCCGTTCTAGGGCCACAGATCACAACTCTATCCTCCTCGCAACGTGGAAGGACCGTTTGGCAAGTTCTCACGACGACATTAAAGCACCTTTATTCCGCTGGCGCCGATATCGGGTGGGCAGAATACCAGCGGGATTTTAGGATTTCTCACAAGGTTATCCCATTACCTGCTTACAGCTGGGACCTGAAGGAATACTGGATGCAGTATGTCAACGACTGGTCACTGCGAAAAGGGGACCCCCCTTTGACAATTAGCAACACGCAACGCTTGGAAAGTACAACCATTCATAGAGTCGTGGAAGAGACCAGTGATACCCAAAAGACTCGTATTGTCGTGGAAGCGGATATTGCGCGCAAGGACCTCAGTCCACTTGTCCAAGGGCATGAGGTCGACGGAATTCCACTTTGCACGCCGTCCGTGTATGCCGATATCGCTTTGAGCTTGGGTACTTATCTTCTTAAGCGGTATCGTCCAGGTCAGGAAGAAAACGTCCTCGACGTGTCGGACTTAACCATTTCGAAAGCTCTCATCCTCCGGGAGGGGCAAGGGCAACAATTGCTTCAGGCGCATGCGGAAACTGATTGGGTCTCAAAATCAACAGCTATCAAATTCATGTCATTTGATGTAAGCGCCCCTTCTCCTTCGTGCCAGATCCCCCATGGGCGCTATGGACTGACCAAACCACAGAGCAAGCAAAAATTACAGGAACATTCTCGCTGCGTTGTCCGCTTCACGGACAGAGGGCTTCAAAAAGCACTTCAAGAGAACGCACGAAGCGTCAAACAAAAGCAGCAAATCCTGCGAGATGGTATCGCGACAGGAGTCACCGCCCGCTTCAACCGCCCCATGGTGTACCGTGCAATCCGACCTTTGGCGCGGTTCCACGATGACTACCGGGCTATCGACGAAATTGTTTTGAATAGCAACACTCTGGAGGCATCAAGCCACCTCAGTTTCGCCAGTGTGAGGAAGGGTGGCGATTTCCACACTCATCCAGCCATCATTGATTCGCTGACACAAAGTTGTGGATTTGCCATGAACTGCAATGATAGCACAGACTTGGATATTGAGGCCTTTATAAATCATGGATGGGGCTCCTTCCAGATATTTGAGCCCCTAAGTTTCGACAAGAGTTATACCACCTATACGCGCATGGAGGAGGGGGCAGATAAATTGTGGCATGGCGATGTCGTGATTTTCGACGGCGAGAAAGTTGTAGCATATTTTGGACAAATTGCGGTTCGTGCCCTCATTTCATTGCTTCGCGTCGAATGGGTTGAGGTTGACTTTATTTCACCCACAGATTCAAGGAGTCCAACGTCGAGTTTTAAAGGTAATTTTATCAATAGAAAACGGCAGCAAATCGCAGAAGCAGCAGCCAGCACGAACAAGACAGGCCGCTGTAGCAGGCCCTGACCCTGCAGCAAAAGTAGTTCAACCTTCCGTTCCCACCACTGTGGGGTCACATGCATCCAAGCTTGCAGCTGCATTGTCGATAATTGCGGAGGAGAGCGGACTATCTGCTTCCGACTTGACGGATAGTACCGTTTTTGGTGACGTTGGTATCGATTCTCTGTTGGGGCTAACCATCTCCGCGCGGTTCAAAGAGCAGCTCGATTTGGATCTTGATTTCAACGCATTCTTCTTCGAGTATCCCACAGTTGGCGACCTTAAAGCATTCCTAGCAGGGTCCAACGAGACGGAAATATCAACTCCATCATCGAGTGATACTTGTACAGCCACTCCGTTGAGCAGCGCAACCGTGACAACCACGCCAGATCCGGACGACTCCCTTCTTCTTCCCAAAGTCGACTTCCAGCGTGCTGTTGCGATTATTTCCGAGGAAAGTGGTGTCGCGACGGACGAGCTCACTGATGATACAAATTTCGCCGATTCCGGCGTGGACTCTCTCCTGTCTCTCGTCATCGTGAGTCGGTTTCGCGACGAGCTGGAGCTTGACATCCAACATGAGTCCCTTTTTCTTGAGTGTCCAACCGTGGCGGACCTTAAACGACTGTTGGTGGGGAATACAAACGCAAGCGAAATGACCTCGCCCCTAGCGGAAAACGAACCAGTTCCCGCTACGGCGCCTGGGAGGGGCAATGACCCTCTCCCAGCAGGGGAGAAGCAGCAGCGTACAGCTAATGAAATGGCAGCACTTGCGGCGCGCAAACAAGCCGTTGATGAATATGTGAACAAGTACATAACGGGTTTCTCTGCCCCAACTCCTTCACTGCTGTCCACAGCGCCGTGTGACAACGAAAAAGTCGTCCTGATAACGGGCGCATCCGGCAGCTTGGGAGGGCATTTGGTCTACCATATGGCGCAGCTTCCTGACGTGAAGACAGTCGTTTGCCTCAATCGCGAGAACAAGTCGGAGCCTTATACCCGGCAACAGAAGGCAATGAGAGAGAAAGGAATCCGTTTCCCCGACGCCCTCGCCTCTAAGCTACTCGTTCTCCAGACCGACAGTTCGAAGCCGATGTTCGGGCTGCAGAAGCACGAATACGAAAAGCTCGTAGATTCTGTCACCCACTTAGTCCACAACGCGTGGCCGATGAGTGCCAAACGGCCGTTGACCGGTTTTGAATCTCAGTTCCAGGTGATGCGCAATCTCATCGATTTCGCTTGCGATGTTGCAGCGCGCCGTCCAAGGTCATTCAGTTTCAGTTTCCTAGGAGTGTCATCGATCGGTGTCGTTGGCCACTACGGTCTTGGAAATGGCGAGACAAGAACCAAGGTGCCGGAAGCCAGTGTTGAGATCGATAGTGTGCTTCCCAACGGTTACGGAGAGGCAAAATGGGGATGCGAGCGGATGCTCAGCGAGACATTACAAAAACATCCTGATCTATTTCGCACAATGGTGGTCCGTCTAGGCCAGATCGCCGGCTCCAAGACAAGCGGATACTGGAATCCAATGGAACATTTTGGATTCTTGATCAAGTCGTCCCAGACGTTGAACGCATTACCAGACGTCCCCGGTACTGTATACTGGACTCCAGTTAACGATATAGCCAGTACGATCTCTGACCTAGTGCTCTCTAATCGCGACCCTCATGCAATATATCACGTCGAGAATCCCGTCGGTCAGTCGTGGAAGGAGATGAATGCCATTTTAGCAGATGCCCTACATATCCCCAACTTGATCCCGTTTGAGGAATGGGTGGAACGCGTTCGTGCCGCACCGCAGCGAAACAATCCGGCCTCCACGCTCTTGGATTTCTTGGACAGCAACTATCTTCGGATGTCTTGTGGCGGCCTTGTACTCGACGTAAGCCACACTCTGGAGCATTCGAAGACTCTCTCCGCCGTGGGCCCGGTAAGCGAAGAGATAGTACGGAAGTATATTCATATCTGGAAGGAAATTGGTTTCTTAAGTTGATCCTGCGGGTGGTGGGTGCGGACGAATTCGAATTGCTTTGCTTCGTTCCTCTTTCTTTTGTTTATGGAGTACTGGCGCAGAACATATCCAGATTTTGTTGTAGTTAGAGATAGATAAATTCATCCGCTCAGTCGGAACTCGGTGATTGGTCTTGCAAGAGCTCTGATTTGTTTTTCCACGTTCCAAGTTTGTTCGGTTGACGTGAATTCTTGAAGCACACAATTGTGTGGGTTGAGCCGCGCCACGCGTTTTGGCGCGCGTTTGTGCGCACAGACCAGAAACCTGAGCGCCCTACTATCAAGAACAATACTGGCAGCTTCAAGTTTCCATCCCAGCGCACGTAAAGACAAAGGAGGGAATGCCCCAGAATCTATAAGCATGGGAGTGTGAATTACCTTCCTAAGAATTCAGTCGGGGTCATGCACCCTCATTAAAGGGTCAATATGGACCTTGGTGTTTGTGGAGGATATAGATCTAAATATATACTATTGAGTTTGCCCTCTTTAAACCACCACATGTCCCACGATTGATCAGAATTAAGCAGCTAGAAGACTTGAAAACAGCCCGGTTGGGTTCCTAATTGGCATTTTTAGTGATAAATTACCCATGTCTGCGGGCTGCGTAGGCGTGAATTCCCTTTGGAGTCCATACTCACTCCAGTGCGCATCCATCCATCCTCTCCTAAACACATCTCTGATTCATATTACATGAAGTGACGTTGAATGTTTCTGTTATCTTCTAGTATCCACTAATATGGTCATATGATCTCTCCTCTGAGGGTGGTGTGCGGGCTCCTGGTTACCACGCGAGGAATACATAAGATTGGTCTACGGTCAAAATGAAACGGACTCAATAGTGACCATCTAGTATTGAATTGCTAGAATTTTCTAAATTTGTTCTAAGTTACAAATACATAGGGAAAGGAATGACGACGAAAAGTGAACCCCTGGATTTCCGACACATATTCCAAAAATAAGCTGCGATGAGCTTTCCTCAATTGATATGCTGTCTGTCCTACAGGCAGCTGAAGCATTTTCGTCCTCTCGCTAGCAATCAGGAAGACCTCCTAGATAGGACAGAGAGCTTCTGAAAGAAGGGGTTTATGTAAATGAGTACCTGGATTCGCAACCAGTCTCACCTCTGCGAGTACGACAGCTCCACCTCAGTCGTACGGGAAATCCCCTTCAGCCCATCCCGCACAAGCTGTTCCTCGCTGTCATTGTCAGGGCCAGTGCCACTATCAGCGTCATTCGGTTTCCAGGGGCCGGAAACTTTAGTTCTATTCGCACCGCCGGCTGGGGATCGGAAATCACCCAGCTGCACGTGGCCGTCGAATTGGGACTTCGCAGAGCTAGAATATGACCCATATACCCTGGGCGTAAAGAGGTGACGGATGGCCGTAATCGCCGGTACGGAGCTGACTACGATTCCAACCGTTGGTTCGACAATGGACCAGTCCATTGGGACACCCATGGCCCAGGTGGTGTCGGGATCCTTAAGTAGACTTGGAAGAAAGGCGATGCGGATGCAGGAGGTAGCTACAGCACTATTAGGTAGAGGGAAGGAATGTTAGAGACTGGTGAGTAACATGAATGGGGATTATCGTGATTGGTTGGGGATATACGCACAACCCGCCCACGAGAAGAGTCGCCAGAGCGAAGAATTTCTTCCTGGGTTCCATTTGCAGCGGCTTGATGATTGGAACGGCAAGCAGATAGACAATTGTGTCGGTTATGATGCCTGTGGAAGCATTCCCGATATAAAAAGCGCTGAATATGCGTTAGAAATGGCACGGTACAAAGTTCGCGACAAGAGGAGAGGATCGTCCTTGTGGTTTTGGTCTCCCCCCGGACAAGAAATGGGGATTGATGCTCACCTAGTATTGATGCATGTGCCAGGGACAGATGTAGGATTCCATGCCCGTGCAACGGGATTGCATTGAAATGTTGCTATGCAGACGTTGCAGATAGTATTGACTGCTACCAACCCGAAAACCGCCCAGTTAGCGATTGAAAGCGGCTTCGAATGCACACCTCGAAGAATACGTCGGTATAGAGCGAGGACGGATAGCTTGACGAAACCGAGGGTTGAATTATAAAAGATGGCGCATAGGTAGATTGCCTTCCTTAATGTCAATACTGCGTTTGTCCATGTTTGAAGAAGGGGAATTACTAACAAAACTGTAGCGATCAAGCGCTTTCGGTCCATGAATTTCCATTACCCTCTGCAGATGGACACCCATACCACGATCAATTGCTGGAAACATATTTAGAAAAGTACTGCCGCTAGAGGTGGCCTATCTCAACTTACCAAGAAAGACGGAGACACATAATCCATAAAATGTGAGCTAAGAGGCGGACAAAGTATTAGGCTGGGCAACATAACATGGAGCCTAGAAAAGGCTCACCAGCGCAAAAACATTGAACACTAGGCGGCAATGTTAGATTGAATCCTGAAGGGAAAAATCAAAGAGAGAATTATTACCATCGTCAAGCCCAACGAAGTGGCCACTCATGCTGATTTTTTCTCTTTCATTTTTCACCTTCAAACCGTATCGTCCAAGGGTGCGAAGAATCATCGTCACCGCCGTAATGCAGCAACATGATATCGTAAGGGCGCGCTCAGTATGCTGGCCAACCCGGATCCCATTAGAATTGGATGTAATGCTTAAGCAGGTCCAGAAGAAGTTCAACGCACCGTCTGAGTCTCGTTGAGATCAACTGCAGGAAGGGTCGGCGCCATTGTGATAAGGTTGCCGTATGCCTCCAGGAGGGAGTGAAGAGTATCAACGCTTGTATGTAGAAGTCACGGAGGAAACGAAGGGGAAACGAATCTGAGGCTATTGAAAATTATCCGTCCTGCTGTTGATAATTTTGAAGCCTAAACCAGTTCCAACCCTGTGAAGCGTACCTCGAAGCTGATTCCGAGGAGCTTGATATTTATCGGAAAGGGGCACTTGCTGAATGTTAGATCAGCAAGAAGCCCCCACTGCCAGGCGTCTATGCAGAACTTGATAGATATCTCGAAATTTGCAACACATAGACGGAAAAGGATCTGAAAATCATTGAACGAACGTGTCGATGCATTCAAACAAGCTAGAAATCGGTATTGCTCAGGGGTTGGATGCACATCGAGGTTTGTCAGAGAATTCCCAGAATCCCAGCTGGAAGGTACTGGGGCGGCAAAAGACAGCGAAAGCCACCAAGCTTAATTCCATTCAGGGTTCCGGGTCCACTTCCCGGAGGGTAGTTCTCTGGGATCTTCTGCAAGAATAGAACAAATATTTTTCTTGGTTCTTGGACAAAGGCGAGACTGGAGGTCTCATCCATAAATTCTCCTTCAGGTAATGGATTTGTTGTTCTTTGAAACCGTCACCGGGGTCCCAAGCAATCATAGAAGCGCTCGAGAAATGCCAGGGGCGGCATGATTGTGGTTTAACACCACCAGCACCAGTGTGATCCAACATTTGTCTTCCGTCCATGAGGCTGACTTCAAAAAACTGGTGTGGTCACAACCGAGCTAACGTTTCCGATGTCCTAGACATCACATTTTGAAGTTGGCAGCGGCAGACAAGGTCCTGGAGATATCCTGGTTCTTTGAACAGAGCGGGTTGGCCTTCAACATCTGTTGTGTGGCAAGGGATGAAAAGTGAGGTTGAAGAATCGCGATGACATGTCTGAAAAACCTCAATGGACTAAAAATACCCCTGTCGCGCTAGAGCCTCGAGGTGGGCCGGGGGTGAGCGGCGGACCTAATTGGCTACAGGAGATCCCGAAGCCGGGATGCAACATGCCGCTAAGCTCGGCCCGCTTCTGCGACCAAACTCCTGCCAGATCCAATCATATGGAGGCCGTTCTCCGCAACAAAACATTCAAGTACAGCCAATCGGATAGCTGTGACTGAGAATATTCAGCTGAGCGAAGTCCCCCGGACAGGGATTCCACCCACAGTGTATTTTGTGAAATACAACCTGTCATTCTGCGGTGAGGCTGACCGTGGCGACATAGGAAGCAAGGGATTGCGATGCCATTTTTCAGGTTCTCGCCCAGATGAGCCTGTGCATGTCCTTTTCTACCCTGTAAGATTCTTCATCCCGCGAAGGTGTCGAGACAGGGGTGAGGTTCAAACACTTGGAATATCTGGAGTTGTACGAATGGACCCATGGCAATGATAGGACGAGATCATTTTTGAAAAATTCTATTCCAAGAGAAGAAAGGACTTGAACTCTGTTCAATAAGAATAAGGCCGTGTTCAGTGCAACCCATATTTTTGACAAAACATGGTAAGCTGATGCCCTCTGGGCAGCTTCCTGCCTCTCATCATTTTTAAATGGTCAGGAAGGCCTGGGTGTTCAGTGATTTAAATGATTTTTATAATTTAAATACTTCCTGATAATGTTTTGTTAATTTTGACTTTAGTGGCATTTAACAGCATAGAAAGTGGAGATTTTCATCCAAATCAGGTAAGATTAGTTGATTTTTCAGTGGGAAGGCCTTTAGTGAAAAGATGCTGTCTAAGGGTAGCATCTTTTCACTGAAGGTTCTCATAACATATTTTTACACATCTTCCTTCACATTTTTTAACAATATTTTGATAATATTTTGATGATTTAATCTGAAAATATGGCATTGATGAATCAGCAGCAGCAACATGAGAATGACATTCTAGAAGAATTTGAAAGGAACCATCAACAGTTGATCTATCAAATAGCTAGTAAGATAGTAGCTCAAGCCACAACATATATATCAACTGATCTGTGTAATATGTATACAGACAAATTCTGTGGCCATCAATTCATAATATAGCTCCTCAACCCTGACACACATGCCCAGTGAGTAAAGAATATGATGAGAATAAGTCTTGATATAGTGATCAAACTCATTAAATGGCTCTAAACAAACATGGATCTCACTAAATTGAGTTAATTAAACACTATAAAGATCAAATAGAAGGTATTGATATTTCTATATATCATTACTCAGGGGGTATTCTATCAGAACACTGTGGAGATGTTCCAACATTTAATTGCAACTATTTCAACATTAGTATATAGTCATTAAATTAAATAGGAAAATACTCACCAGTTTTATTAGGGTGTTTCATGAAGTTCTTGAGGCCCTGTGTATCTTATATGAACATGTTGTTAAGATTCCACTAGAGGGGTACAGTGAGAAGGTATTACATGAGGATTACTGATAGTGGCCATTCTTCAAAGATGCTATAGATACTTTAAATGGGACTCACCTCACTATCTCAGTGCTTACAAAAGTTCAACCTATATGATAAAATTAAAAGGGATGGATCTCATAGAATATCATAGTAGCTTGCAACTTCAACCTCAACTTCATATATATATATGTGGGAATGGAGAGATCTTGCTATGACTCTTAAGTTCTTACTTCTACAGAAGAAGATGATTTTGCCCTACTAACTAGCTGTTATCTTCTAGTAGATACTGAATATTCATAAAGGAACTCATTAGTTCTTTCCCCCTATTCTAGTATGTGATATCACCTCAAGGAGTAAGATCATATTAATAAGAGGCCTGTAAACACCAAAGAACTCTTCAATCTGTAGCATTTAAGTCTCCAGAACATGGTTGAATGGGCATTCAGTATTTTCAAGCATTGATTTCATATATATGACTAGACTGGCTGCTGAGACCATGAATTTTCATGCATATTTAATTTGGTTTGATTTGATTTTAATCCTATATGTGAAATAAAATATGACCCCAAGAATTTAGAATATATTTAATGACTTAATTATAAATTATATGTAGGTAAATGGACTAAATGAGTAGGTTTGAAGCATGAAAAATAACCTCTTTTAAGAAATAAAGCATGTAAAATGACTAAGAAAAGTGTGATAGAAATAGGACTAGATATGACCAGAATTTCAGTACTAGTTTGATTCTAAAATGATTATGTAATAAGGTAATGATATTTAATAACACTCATGAGCAAAGAAGGCTCAAATTATTAATATTAACTTGCAAGTATATTCTCCTTCTTAATTATGATCTTCTTATAGGAACTATCTATAATCTTCCTCTCTCTATCATACTTTATAATCATCATCTTCTTGATTGTGTCCCCATATAATTAACCCTAATGATAGTAGTATATATCATGACTTGAATTGAATTTTCATTTCATTCCCACACTGACTAGGAGTATTGCCAGAACATCTTAAGCCATTTTTACAACTATAAGGTAGATATGTGTGATCACAGCCTACACCTCAAGGATTTTCTTATTCTTAATGATGGTCACACCATCATGAAGGTAGTAATTAAACTTAGTTGTGCAAGATATTAGTTTAGCCTTCTTTTGACTGGTAATTAATGTATTAAGATTCTGTGTATATCTAGAGATTAGTATAACTATATCTATTTATCTGATCCAGTATTACTAAAAAGTGTTATCTACCTGGAAATTATCATCTACCATATTCACATTGTCAAGGGGTTTGACATTCAGAGGTTCATACTGATGATAGTACTTATTATAGAATGACTTAATAATATTAATATATATCTAATACTCTTTCTTTATCCAGTCTTCATCAGAGTATGCATTTAATTGGAGAGATGAATTCAGTACAGCTGCAATAGCATAAAAATCTGCAAATTACTAATCTGTCTTGCTATAATAAATAGAGAGCTTTGCCTTTACTGCCTTAATAGCCCTATATATAGCTTGATCTCATCTAGTAGCATCATAACTCTTTGCTAACTAAGTATTAAGATAGTTAAATAGATAATTATACACCCATCATATCTGAACTAATATAGGTGTCTGTGTCCACAAAACTGCCTTGATCATTATATAGAAGGAATAGAGTAAATTAATAATATATTATAACTAGATCCATTCTGATTCTGAAAGCTTCAAGGATTAAATCTTTTTCCTTCTAGAGTCATCCACTTAGTGATCAATTGAATTCTGAAGCTGAAGTGCTTAAACTGTCATTTTATATATTGAACTCTATTAGATCTTAACATTCTATATCATCTTAAGGGGTGTAGTCAAGATAGAGGTTATTATATATTAGATCTTGAAGAATTGTTGCTCCTGTTTTGATGAGGTACTAATTATAATGATAATATGATAAATCTAATATACATTATAATTAGCATTTATTCTCTTCAAATAGAGTAGAAGTATAACTAAATATTATTACCTTATAAAGTGTCAAGAAGAATGTAATATTCTCATCTATATAGATATTTCTCTTATTAAATGAGCTGACTATCATATTGTATTCTACCTCAATATGAAGTTTACTGACTAGTACCTACACTATTAGTTGAATAATATGAGTAATGCATGAAATATAGTTCTAATCCTCATCCCATTAATATTCAATTAATTTCTCCTTCAAGCTTTGTATCATTATTAAATTGTTTTTTGCATTATCAGTAGTAATAGCAAGTAGATTTGATGAAATATCTCAGTGGTCATTTTGAATAATATTATGCAGAATTTCTGCCAGGTAGTCCCCAGTATGACTTTGAATTAAGGCCTCAAAATCAATTAGTTGCTTCTTATACTCTCATTGATCATTAATAAAGTAGCAGATAACCTCTAGAAATATCAGGTTATTTATACTTGTCCATGTATCTATAGCTAGGGATATTTTTCTCTGCTGCTTCAGCTCCAGGCCTAGATCTTCCATGTCCTTAGTATAGTGTTGATTGAGGTTATCTTACAGACTTATTTAATGAGGGATTTTCATTGGAGGTTTTAGTATCTACAGTAGGACTTAAAATTTAGTGTTTTCAATTGATTAGAGTGGAAGGTTCAGAGAGATACAAGCATGAAGTATTTATTCATAAAAGGCCTTAGATGTGCAGGGTAGAAGATCTATAATAATAGACTTCAGTTGTGATTATTTCTTTATTATTTTCTAAAGAAATCATCTCATTAGTATTACTCAAAAGTATTACCTAGGGGAGGAATAATATAGATCTCATCAGTCCTTCTAGAATATTACTATTTCTTGATTTTTGATTCTAGCTACATCTAACTAACTTAAGATGTTAGGTAATCTCACCAGAACTATATCTACTTCATAATGGATGAGTCTGAATGACATTATAATACTTGCAATAAAGAAATGACTGTTCAGTTTCTTTCTCAGCTATCTATTGAAAGGAATCCTATTGATCTGAGTGTTATTAATAAGAAGGTTTTTAGAGCTTTTACTTTATTAGATTGAATATATAGTAATTTGTGGTGGACCACCAGGATTAGAATAGTAGGGCATATACATCTTTATAGATAATATATCTCTTCCCCTCAATAGTAATCTCAGGAAGTTTGATAGATTCAGCCATTTAAGATAATAGGGAAGGGAGTAATATGATAATAAGATAAGTATGATAATTTAAAGTTATTCTGCTATGTGACTGGGAGAAGAAAACCCTAACTATACTAATACACATGAGGAGGCTGCCTATTTCAAATTCCTTTGATGAGGAGAATAGAAATAATTAATCCTAGATATTAATATAGGAATGACATTAATCTTGTTAAATATAGTAGAAATATCATTATATTATTACTGAAAAGTGTTATCTTTAAAGCTTAGAGATTTATTTGATATAATAAAAGAATAAGATGCTATTAATATATATATATATGAGATCTCATTGAAAGCATTGAGAAATATATATATATTTTGATGAGTACTGCTGGTTTTCTACTATAGCAATTCTAATTAGAAAATAGGGGTAATAAAATTCAATTCAATCAATCATATTATCTTATCCTCCCCCCTATCTCCACTCTACTATATTAAAAGAGAAAAATTTAAAAAAACTCCTCCTTCTCCTTCTCATCTTCCTTCTTCTTCTTATCCTCCTTCTTCTTATTCTTCTTCTTATCTTCCTCCTCTCTCTCTTTCTCTACCTCTCTATTCTTAATAATCTACTCCTCCTCCTCCTCCTCATTCTTTTTTTCCTCCTTATTAGAGGTGAGGACAACCTCAAACTTATCCTCTAGCACCTCCTCTGGCAGAGGCAGCTCCTCATAATAGGCTAGATTAATCTAGATATTAAAATCAGCCATCTTCTAATTAGCTGTATTGACATTAATTCTAGTAGCAAGAAGATTAGCTCAGCTAGAGAGTAATATAGCCTCTTTAATGTTCTGAATCATTATGTACATGTAGGAGATAAAGAGATTCTTAATTCTTTTTTCATTGTGAACCTACTAATTCATTTAATTAGATTAGAAGAGTGTTATTAAAGAGTATGACTAGAACTCTTACCTACTTAAGCTTTTTAACCTCATACTCCAAAATTTTCTTAATCTACTTCTAATAGTATTTCTTTCTAGTAGTCTTCTTTATGGCCTTCTCCTACTCCATCTTTATTTCATATCATTTCTGAGAGTACTTCTGATTCTAATACTTCTACATTAGCTACTCTACTACCTTCTTCTCCAATTTCTTGTGCTTAGTCTTATTGACCTCATTCTTAGCATAGATTAGCTGAATTCATATACAAATATTACTATAAATTATTATCATTTATTTTCCTCACACAGCTTCTTCAGTATGACATGGTGTGCCTTATAGTTGATCTCACCTCATTTGAATGCTTCCTTCTTAAGCTCCTCAAGCTAGTAGTGATGCTCATGGGTCTTAGTTGTGTGGATCTTGAAGGCAGATGAAGATATGACTAGTAGTAATAGTAGGAGAAAGTGATAATTATGATAGTAGGTATAACAAGAATGCTGTGTGTTATAAGATTCATAGAAAAAGGCTTGATTCTTCTAGGATCATGGGAGATCTGCAGCCATCTTATGTTAGTTGGTCTGCTTACTAACTAGCTATGATAGGGAAGGAGAGAATGCAGCTATATGCATGTAGCAGAGTGCTAGGGTACAGAAAAATGTTAGTATTCTCACTGATGAACTAAATAAACTAACTAACTTTACTGTGAGAGGTGGCATCTCTACATGCAGAGATAAAATAAGTAAAATAAAATAAAACCACTTTGCTAAATGATAGCATCTCCACAGGTTGGAGGCAGGTAAAATAAAATCAACTTTGCCAATTAGTGGCATCTCCACAGGTTGGAGGCAGGCAGAGGAATGCATTTAATTAAGGTGAAAAATAAGAATATTTAGATTAGAGTGCTCATGGTGTGTTAAATATGAGGCTTTCAGAAGGGGGAGTCAAGCATCTGAAAGACTAAGGAGTCATGGAGGTGTCTATTCTATTCTCCTAGAAGCTTACAAGGGCTTTTAATGACTATTATCTTGAGATGCTCAATTTATCAAGATTATGGCTTCTTAACTTGTTTATTAGTAATATTATTATCTAATTACTATATTATGTTTTTAACATCTTCTGTGATCATTCCAGGGAGAAAGATGACATGGTTGTTATGATGCTACTTATTCTGTAATAGGTAGCTTTCCCACAATTAAGTCTTATTTTACTAATAAGATAGTACCTTAAAGTGCTCTGCCTTGACACAGTTCTTATCATACAGATATGTAGCTTGCATGGTATTTACTTCTTGCATCATGTTTATTGCCTCCTTATAATTATTGTCTAAGTGGATGAATTTCTCTTGAATGTGCTAGCCCAAAGAATTGCAGTATTCTCACTCTAATATAAGTATCTTGAGATGCAGAAAAACAGGCTTATTTGCATTATAAATCTCAGTGATATTATAGATCTTGAGATCTATTACTTGCTTTAGCAGAGTACTATTAATAGTCATGCTGATGTAGATCTTCTGAGCTCAGAATTTAATATAGGTAGGTAGGTAGTTTGGAGCTGATTCTTGAAAGTCCTAGTTCTTCTCTAAATTGATGTGGATTTTCAGGGAGGAGAATTAGAGAGTGTTTCCTAATTTAAAAATGATAGGAGCCTTGATCTCTTTAGCTCTATTCTAGTAGCAATGTTGTTCTACTTTGAATAAAATATTATAATTCTCAAGTGAATTTGCTGTGGTTTTTCCAAGGTGGTCCTCATTCAGTTTCTTACATGCTAATTTGATTAATAGGGATAAGTTGGCTGTGGTAAGAATCTTGTCTACTATCATATCTTTAGTGATAAGGACACTAATGATGGTCTTTACCTCTAATAGGGAAACTCCTCCATCTTTATATATCTTGTTAAGAATTAATTTGAACTGAAAGTTATTTAAGTCTTCTTTACTGTCTTATTCTAGAAATATTCTATCTTAGTCACTATTATCACTGCTATCATTTCTATATCCCTTCTTATTTTTATTCTCATGATTATCATTAGGTGGGTTTTCCATATCCTCATTATCATTCATAAATGGATTGTCTTGTTCTTTCTGCTTGTATGGGGACTAATGTTTTTACAAGGATTTAAGTGTCAGCTATTAGGTTGTAGCCTTAAGGTAGTTAGCTGGAGTTTGTAGGTCACTATTCTTATATCCTCTATGTTCTTCTTGTTGTCCTTAAGTCATGTTGTCACAGGTGTGTTGTGTGTATAGAATATTATGATTGAGGTAGATAGCTTCAATGATCATTCTGATGCAGGAAAAGTAATACTCTTACTAGATGTTTTATAGTAATTATATCAGTCTTTTGCCTATGATTCTGAATTCTACTAGTAATACATTGCACCTGTAATTTATTTCTTATCTATTTTCTACTGTAATGTAGTGTGGTAGTTATAAGTACAGGAAGACCTAGTATGCTATCTATTGTAACTGTAAAATCTATTCATTCTTATTTGTGATGTTGTAGGTGTGGTTGCTGTATAGTTCTTATATGTGTGAAGGTAGTTTACTTATATGTAGAAGCTAGTAATTATAGATAGCTAGCTAAAAGAACTTATCTGTCATCTGTAATGTAGATGTGCCATGGCTTGTATGTTGATATGAGTAGTAGGGGTTGATCTAAGAGTTTTATATGTCTATTTTTATATGATGTGTTGTTATGATGAATAAAGAAATGAATGTCACATATTCATGATGAATCTATTGCTGTGGTGATATTATTAATATCTAGTGTGATAGTATATAAGTAAGTCTAGTGGTATATCTCTATTCTTTATAGCTTTAGATGCTTGATGCTATGAAGAATCCATACTTTATATCATATATACTTGTGATAAAAATAGGGTTACTTTGTTACTTAGTTCTTTGATTGTCTCTTAGAGGCTCTAGGCTGATAGATCTTCTTAAATTACTTAATTAATTTCTTTAATTCTTCAACTTCTATCTTATTTACTTATTAATTGTCCTTTAGCCTGTAGTCTTTTCATTGTAGTAGATACTGGGTTCTGCTGTATGATGTCCTCTTTACTATTATCTTTTCAACTTTATATGTAGGATTTTTGCTGGTTGCTGCTGGTTTGACTGGTAGGGATTTTAGATGTTAATGTCTGTAGGGGTCTCTTTACTGAGAGAGAGATTTAAGTATTACTACACTTATAATTAAATGGATCTTCATTGTGTGTGATAGTTCTAGCTTATATACAAATAATCCTATTTACTTAAGTATTCTGAATGATCTGGTAAATTAATTATTATATTTATATAAGATCTTTACAGCTGATATTTTATATTTCTGATGTAAGTAGAGAAATACTCTATCCTCTATCTGAAAGCTCTATAATGTGTGCTTCTGATCATAATAGTCCTTGGCTATTATAGCTACCTTGTTGAGTGCTAGAATTATGTCTTATTGGATATGGAAGTATGGTGTTGTAGGTGTTATCATTAATGCTGAGATGAGCAAGTTAATAGTGGTTCCATATATAATCTTATGGGCTAAGTGTCCTGTTGATGTGGATTTAGCTGCATTAAGATGAAAGATAATAGTTGGTAGTATTTATAACTAGTTATGTAGGTTTCTTATTGCTGTGATAGTATGTTATAGGGCAATTTATATGATTTGATTTATCCTCTTACTCTGCCCATCTATTTATGGGTGGTATGTGGTAGAATAGAGAAGCTTAACCTTGAGATGCTTAAAGAGATTCTATTATAGATCACTGAGAAACTTGAGGTCTCTATCTGAAATGATTTTGTGTGGGATTTCTTAGTTGATTAGTAGTAGATAGTTGAGTAGGGCTTTTGCCCAATTCTCTATATTGAAGTTAGATTGCCCAGGAATAATTATAATCTATTTGAAGAACTTACATGTAATAAATATTACCACATTGTATTTACCATCTAGCAATATAAGTATAAAGTTGATGGTTATTATATCATGCAGTATATTCATAGTTTGTATGGGTTGATACTGTCTGTAAGACTTGTACTATAATATCTGATTGACTTGATAGCTGAGGTAGTGCTTAATATATTTCTGTAGCTCTATCATACAGTGGTGTATTATTATATCTTGTAGATTTCCTAAGGTTCAATTGAATTCTAAGTGGTTGGGGGTGTGGGCCAGGCTGAAGATTTCTTTATGTAGAGCTCTTAAGATTATTAGGTATTTTATCTTGTTGTGTGTGTGGTATAGGATGCTATCAGTTAATTTGTATGAGAGTTTGAATGGCTCTTTAGCTGCATTATTTCTTTTGAGAACCTTTACAATATAGGATAGCTTAATGTCTCTGAAATATCTATTCTTAAGGTATCTTCAGAAATTGTCAGACATTTCAACTAGGGTCTCTATATAGTTGCTATTGATAGTGATGTTGTCATCTCCTCTCATATAGGTAAGATATATATTCTATATTTCCTTTAGTGGCTTATCTGCATTCATTATTGTCTTGTTCCTGCTGAGCAGGCAGGACAGCACATCTAGTATAAGATGTAGTTACCTAGGTTTATGTATCATTTTGATGTGAAATTATTATAGGTATGCATCTATTTGGACTAACTGTAGATTCTGATGATCTATTACTATTATTTGTAGGTGCATAGCTTTGAGTATTTCAGATATTAGTTTATGGTCAGTGTAAATGATAGTATGCTTTACTGAGGCTTCCATCAGGTGTCATACCTTATGGACTACTTATATTAAGTAGGCAATTTCAAGTTTAGTAGGTCAGTAATGGTTCTCTGCAGGAGTAAGGGTCTTACTGAGAAATAGGATTGATTCAATCAGTCTTTATAGTAGAGATACTATATAGTCTTCTGTTTTTAAGGGTAGTTAGTTATTCTTAACATGAAATATCATGATACTAAATCCTCATTCAATTGATGCATTTACATTGATGAATAATACTTGCTGATTGTTAGTATGTACTAGAAAGAGTCAGATGTAGAAAATCTTCTATATTACTTTAAATGCTGTATATTCTATGATTATTTCATCTATCTTTATTATCACAATGTAGGCTATGTACTTAGTGTTTATTATTAGTTTAGTCTTAAGTAATTCTGTCTTTCATTTCTGTAGTGAGTCTGCAATGTGAGTATATCACAGGATGTACTAGTATAGTTAGCTGATTAATCCTAGATATTTCTTGAGGTGCACTAGCTTTATAGGAAACTCTATTTTAGTAAGTGCCTTGAGCTTCTCTTCATTAATGGACAAATTTAGGCCTGATATATACTAGTTTAAGAGGTGTATGGAGGGAAATCTGATGTAAGTTTTCTTTAAGTTAAGCACTATTCTTAGGTCTTATAGTCACTGAAAGAGCTTGTGTAAGTAAATAATATAGTATTTTCATGTCTGTAAATGTATCACTAGATCATTAATATAGACTCACATAAATTTCTTAAGGTTTGCAAGGTGCCTGTCAATTTATCATTAAATATATAGTATTAAGTTAATATACTTCATTATTACAACATTAAAGATCTTCTATTCTTAATGTATAATGACTACTATTTTGATCCTATCATCTGGATGGAAATATTAGTAGTAGAAAAAACTTATTATATTTTTTACTGTAATATATTATATCTCTTTCAGCCTATATAGAATATTCATCTATAGTGGGGCTAGATACATGTCAGACTTTATAGCCTTATTAAGAGTTTAAAGATTGACTACAACTTATCTCTTTCTCATGGGTTTTTCCTTATAGTATGTTGTCTGTCATATCATAAATACTGGGTAAGCTAAGTAGGTATGTGTCCTTACTCAGCTTATTCTCTCTTAGATGTGTAGCTTATTAAATGTGTTATCTATATACTTGTGGTCCTCTAGACCTACTGAATATATTTTCACTGTCTTAGATAAAATAGTCTCTTGTTTGAGTAGTACTCTCATTCATTCCTCTTATGGAATGTTGGTAAATCCTCCATGATCAGTGAAAATATCACTATATTTTTTGATGAGGTCTATGAAGATCTTCTTTATTTTATTATTCTTATAATATATAGTCATACTGTTATTTAGCATGATTTTATTGGCATTATTCTGTATGACTTTTATTTGCTGATAGCTGTAAGTTGGATTCTCTATAGTTGCTAGCATTACTACTTTATTTGCTACATAAAACCCATCTATGAACTCTATCTCCTGTAGGGTTCCTAACTTTAAATGATGTAAGATGCAGACAGACTTCTCACTATCATTTCTTACTTGAATAAATAATAATATGTGATTCATGGTATGCATATAGAATATGAGCTATAGGTTAGATGGTTCAAATAGATAGTTTCTATCCTCTAGAAGCTCTATTTTTTCTCAGGTGCAAATAGAGATTCTCACTTCTACCCTAGATAGCACTATAATACTGGTAATAGCATATAGGGGCCAGTTCACCTAATAGTTCAGCTTTGAGGTTAAGATAAGATTAATGGCTGCATTATGACACTGTGTCAGTCAGGCCTTTTAGCTTGAGAAATCCAGGACCAGGCTCTCTGATCTGAGGTTATCTACCTCTATAAGTAGCTTTACTTATAGATTTTCAATGATGTAGGCTTCAATGAAGAGTTAGGTGATCACAGGCTTTTCAGATGATAGTATTACTAGTATATGGAGTAGGATTATTATAATCTTTAATGAAACTAACTCTTTACTGATGCCTCATACTATGATGGGCTTGGATTGGATTATCTTAACCTCTGAATTTTATTATTTAAGCTAATCACAGTTAATAAGTGTTATGATGCATTCACTGTCCAAATATACATCATTAATTATATTGAGTTTCATAACAAACATCTTTACTATAATATAATGTTAAAACTAGAAAGTTATTCCATCTATTGCATATACCTACAGCCTCTTAGATGAAATTACTGATAGTAATACATTAATATACTAGATAGCTGGTCTGTCCTTATCTGCATGGTGCTCAGCAATATGATTATGTAACTAGTTGTTGAACATAAAGATTATATTGCAGTTTAGGCAGTTAAAAGCATCATACTCATCATTAAAGACTAAGTAGTTATCAGCCTCTTCATGATAGTTATCATCCTACTGATTCATATTATCTTGATTCTTCTGTTGATTATCTTCCTATTAATTATCAGCTCAGTTTACTTATATATTATGCCTTTGATAGCTAGTATTCTCATAGTTGTTCTATCACTGGAAGTTGTTGTTATTCTAACACTGGTAATTATTGTTGTAATTGTTATTCTAGTAACTCTGATAGTGTTGATTATCCTAATTATGATAGTCATTATTCTGAGAATACTAATTATTATTTTAGTAGTCTTAATTACTGGGCCTGATATCATCCTGGGGTTTCTTATTCTAATTGGGCCTATTATTCTGATAGTCATTATAAGTGCATCATTTCTGTGAGCTATAGCTGTTCCTTTCATTCTGGAAGTTCTATAGTTGATAGACATCTTTAATAGGCTAATTATACTCATAATAGTTATTTTAGTAGTATTTATCTTTCTAGTTGCATTACTTCTTGATCAAGAGAGTAATGAACTTCTCTATGGTTATTCTAGAGTTAAATTTGTTCACTGTGAGGTATAGAAGCAGGTTGAGGTACTTTTACAGATATAAAACTAATATATCCTCATTGTTATTATAGCTACAGTGTTTAGCTGTGTGGATTAGCTCAGCTGTGAATGCTACAACACTACAGCTATTCTAGGCATTCTATACTATATAATATATCTTATTAAACTTATTAAGAGACTTACTGGGTGTCATTCTAAATCACATCTTCAAAGCTTTGCAGATTTATATTACACTATCTGGGTAGTTCAGGAGGCTGTATCTAGTCACATCTGATACTTCTAAAATCTATTATATGTTGACTGTGTTATAGAAATAGATTAGTAAGTCCTATTTGATAACTATTGTATCTCTTGATTGTGCTGTCATTTTGATACAGATAGTAAAGAAGAAGATATCTTAATAGTAGGTTCTATGATCTTTATTTTAAATGTCATTGGATCTAGTAGTGTCTAGCCAGAAGATCCCAATGTCTGTTACCTTTTATGAGGCATTGGACATATATGGAGCATACTAGCTTTCTTGACCATCTTAGATTTGATAGCTGGGTGCCAGGCTAGCACTGTGTTTACAGGCTGGTTCTTCTGGGCCTTCATTGTCTTAACTAGGAGGGGGTTGGTAGTTACTCTCATTAGGTGTTTACTGACATAGCATGCTAATTTCTAACTCAGTGAGAGTCTTATGAAGCTGCTTTTAAACTAGTTGAGTAATGATGTATATCTATCTGACAGATAAATCATTATCATTCATCAGTATAGCTGGGGTAGTAGCACCATCAATAGTAAGTATATCAGTGTTATTATTAGTTATTCTATTTGATGACTTAGTAGATCTAACTAGATACTTCCTTAATGAATGTATTAGATCAGGATTGTTAGCTCAGCAAATGTGAGTATTTTACTGAGATGAGTGGTTATTCTGTCTGAACAGGCAATTTTAAAGTTAATTGATTGCTGATAATATAATAGAGAGTAGACTCTGATGTTATGAAACTTCTATTGATTGAGTATCATCATTAGTATCTTAAATAGTGAATCTCATGTTTGATGTTGTGGATGAGAGTGAAAAGGAAGATGAAAGAGATATAGAAGAGAGGGGAAAAGAAGAGTAAGAAATTGAGTTTATTTGTTTTGAATTCTAAGCTAACTTTAAGGTAGTTATGGATGTCCCAGTATTCTATGTCAGAAGTCTAAATTATAGGTTACTTAAATAGATAATTGAATTCAGCTTCTAAATGGTCTTGAGGTAAGCACTAGGAGAATACAGGGTATTTACTACTACATTTATTATAATTCCTTCTAGATTATCTGTTGGGGCTTCTGTCTCTAAAGTCATTATCTACTTGTTTATTATTGTTTGCTCAGTTGAGGGTAGAACTGAGGGCTATTATGATGATTCAGAGGACTCAGATGAGGATATAGGAGGTATATGTGATTATATGAAAGCTGAGTAGTCAGGGTTCTTTAGTAGTAGTTTCACACTGTGCATGAACCATTTGATATTGCTTTGGAAAAATACTTTATTAATCATTTAATTCATTAGATATGCTGGAAGTTCTACTGCATCTTAGCTCTCTATCCCTATACTAGCACTGCAAGTTCAGACTTGACTTGCAAGTAGAGTGTTTAACTTCAATGAGGCCTCTGGGTATTCTACAGCAGAGATTATGTACTTAGCTACTTGAAGAACATCTTGGCTCACTGTGTGAACATAAGGATCATTGTTAGTTACATATGAGATTAGGTAGTGGGCTAGTTAGATGGTTTCAATTATAAGGCTTGTGAACATCCTATAGAGTCTATTATTAAAGGTAAGGGGTAGGTTTTCTGATGAGGGCTCACAGAGGGTTGGATTCATTTCTTTGGATAACCCATTAAAACTCAAAACATGCTACTAATTGTAATAAGAACACTGTGTATTATAAGATTTATAGAAAAAGACTTGATTCTTCTAGGATCATGGGAAATCTGTGGCTGTCTTATGTTAGTTGGTCTACTTACTAACTAGCTATAGTGAGGAAGGAGGAAATGCAGCTGTGTGTGTATAGCAGTGGGATAGAGATATCAAAAGAGGAGAGGTAGGATAGTGGTAGGAAAAGAAGGAAAGAAAGAGAAGAAAAGAAGAAAAAATAAAAAGGTAGAGAGAATTTCTCTAATCTAAAAGTAGATTATTTACATTTGATGTGTCTATATTTAATATTCTTTGTATGATGTTGTCAGGTAATTTATATTAGAGATAGATTCAGATGATGATTATAGGTTACTAAAATAGCTAATTGAAGTTGAAATTTTAATAATATTTTTTTTTTTTCTCCTTCTCTTCTCCTCTCTTTTCTTCTTTTCTCTATCTATTTTATTCCTTCTCTCCCACCATTTTAATCAGCTGTGTCTTTATCTCCCCTGCTCTTTATCTAAATACATTAATACCCTCTCCTCTGATTTGAAAATGCTAAAGTACACCCCTCTCCTCCATTAAGTGATAATGAAAAATAGTGTGCCTGATTGCAAAGCAGCCTATGAGGCATGTATTACTGAGTAGGAGGTCAAGTAGAATTAATATCATACTGAGCTCCTCAATACCTTGAGAAACTATTAAGTTAAATGCAATCTCAAGCCCTGCTACTACTACAATAAGAATAGTAAGTTATGATCATACTTTTTGATAATGCTTAGTGACTCATTCAGGTTAATAGAGTGAATTCAGAAGGTTTAATTCTATCAGAAATCTAAGAAGCTCATTTTTACTAAGGTCATAATAGTATGTCTGATCTGTAAGATTAATAATGGAAAGTATTACTTTCAGTGCTCTATTCTTGATGCTATTCAGTTAGTAGTGGAAATAGCTCTTATTATCCTTTTTGAGTGTAAGTTAACTACTCTACTAAGTCTACTAAATATGTATACTAATTATATTATGAATATAGATGAAGTTAAAATGATGATGCATGAGAAATAATTGACTCTCAGAGTTGAGAATATACAGTTAGTGAGAAAGGTGATGAATGCAATTAGATTGAAGTACTTTGAGTAGACTGCTCCCAAGGTTTAAGAGGGTTTTTTAATATTTTTGTGTGTTTTTAGTTTTTTAGTTTTTTTAGTTTAGGGTTAGAGCTGAGGCCTTCAGGCAATGAAAAGTAATAATATTTGATAATGCTCACTAGTGTAAATCTTCCAATTTGAAATTATTATATGATATATGATAGAGCTGCTACTGGCTTGGCACTATTAGTAATACATGTGATTATAATTAGGTAATATTGTAGTATTCCTAGTCCTATTTGGTTCTATATATAGATAATGGGACCAAATGGGATCAGAACTGAAAAAATAGATATATAATATGATTTATGAGTAAAATATTCCTTTATAATATAATTCTGAACTAATTTATCTATACTATAACATGATATAGTATCTATATTAAAGTGATTTTACATAAAAAGGGACTAATATATTAAGTAAAATAATAAGAATATATTTTAATCCTGGTCTCAACATGGTCTCAGCAGCCAGTCTATATATAACCACTCAAGAGATGAATATAGCATTGAAACACAGGTTTAATTGATGTATGAATTAGTAGCACTTCATAACTTCATAAATAAGTACTAGAGGTATAGAGAGGAAGATAACTTACAGGCAAATACTAAGCTTACTCATCTGCAGCTGCCTGCAGGTAATCATGAAGAATGCCCTGCTAATATTAATAGAGACTATATAGTTAAGAAAAGAGATGAAATCACAGAGGAAATATGGCAGGCATATCAGGCATATAATGATGAGAGACAACAGGTAGAGATAGAAGACCTATAGGCATATAAAACTTAGTGATTTTTGTAATTTTCATGTTTTTTTTGAATCTATGTTGTTTTTGTCACATTGAAGTTCAATATATATAAATTGAGAAACCAAAAAATAGGGGAAAACATAGTGAAATTTTAGGTAGATTATAGAAACAGTGAAATTCAGTGGAAATAAAATATCACCACTTTTTATGTAAGGAGGTTAGGTTGTTAAGAGCCAACATAGTCATCTGATTAGCTACAAAAATACAGAATGATAATATATACTAAAAAAACACAAGTAAATTATTATTTTATAATTTAATAACTGAGATGTAGGCTAAAACATCAACAACTTTTATTCAAAGACATCTATAAGATAGGTAAAATATACACTGTAAACTTGCTTAACACTCACTTAATGCCTGCACTTACTTAACTAACCTACTATCTACTAAATACCTTCTGATTCATTCCTCCTACTTAGTTCATTTTACCCTATTATACCTCATTATTCTTATGATTTGCCAGCACTCTCATTGCCCAGTTCTTTTTATTCTATTTAGACAGGTATTTATGCATTGAAACATACATTTAATTATGCCCTGGGTCCTGCAAAAGCTTTACAATCAGTGCATAGTGTAAGAGAGGAATACATGTGTTTTCCCTATCACTAATCTTTTACTCAGCAGATAAGAGCTTCTAAACCTCCTAAAAGAATAAATTCAAGGCATTCATTATATTCTTAGCCTTCTGTATGCTAATCTCTGTAGATTCCATGATTTTATCTCTCAGTTTCTTGATACTAGCTGCCAGACTACTACCTTAAATGTGTTTTACCCTTAATAAACCTCTGCTGCCAGAGCTTGCAGATCTTGATGTCAGTAGTGATAGTGATAGTACTCCCAGTGTTGCTGATAATAATAGCACTATTTATAGTAGTAATGAGGTGATTTGTATAGAATTATCATTATAGTCATTGCCATCTTCTGCAACTACATGAATCTACTTTCAAATAGTGGTAAAATTGACTATATATTCTCCTATTACCATCTTGCCACTAAGAAATCATTTAAGATAGTCCTTATAAGGAGGCCCACAGCTGCAGAACTTCTTCATATCTGGGTATTTTTCAAAATATTTATTCATCATCTCTGGGAAATTAATATAGATTCTCTTCATTGAATTATATGATCAACTAGATATTTGATTTTGATGCTTCTCTCACAGCCTGTATAGGGATTTAAAGCATGTGAAATGACCAGTAAGCTACTATCTATTTACAGTTTGATGTGTAATGTCCTGTACAGCCTTTACTGTTAACTACTAACTCTGAGCTTTAAAACTCCTATCTAACTCAAATCCCTTATGTATGACCTTTAGTAGGCTATCCAACAGGGCCTATTTTATTACTACAGTCCACTTAATAAGAATATGGGTATCCTTTTTATCAGCCTTCCTACACCTACTCTATATAAACTACATGGCAGATAGCATGGCCTGCATTGACTGGGTAGTCTCATTATTGCCTGAGAAATCCCACAGATAGACCTCCTCCTCCTGGGTGGCATTAGTAGCAATACACATTGGAATTGGTGTATTTAGTAGGGTTGAGGGGTTCAAATATTAGGTGAGTTGAATTCCATTGGATTCAATATCACAAGGTAATAAGATATAGTTCAAATCTACCATATTTTCTGTTTTTGATGCACAAAATCATGGAAATTAGAGAAGATGGCTGTTTTCATTGTATTGTGATGTGATTTGGTATTCAAAAACTAACATTAATCTGGCATAGTGCCTGCAGCACCACAGTAGAGTTGAAATATACACTATATATGCTATCTTCATGCGTACGAGATTACAATCCACTTTTGCACCTCTCAGGTGGTAAGGTAAGCTCTCTGCACTGAACACGGCCTAAGTTCCCTAAGAAGAATCCCGCTCACGAAGACAAGTCGAAACCAGGTTGAGCCCGTTTAAACGGCCCAGCAAGGCCCAGCATACGAGGTTCATCACAGGTGACGCTCGAAGCGGTCCGTTTCTCAGCTTCAGATCCCTGCAGGTAGCTCCGATGTTTGAAGGTTCGTCAAAGCACCCCTCGTGCCGGATTCGAAATGCTCGAGCCCGTTGAGCCGTGCCGACGAAACGAAGACGGCTGGTTTCTTTCTTTCGTGTCTGTGGTCTGAGCTCCATGGGGGAAGGTTTGCGCAATAGCGCCACCAGGGGAAAGAACAGGTATGAGACACCCCTTCGTATCTGTTGTCCAATAAGGAGTTTACTACCATGACCTGGAAAACTGGCGTCATGCACCACCCGGTCCTCTCCTCAAGGGCCACCACGGCTCGGGATTTAGCACCAGGCCATTCAACGCACCATCAGATCGTCGGAAGTCTTTGCTGAGCGTATTGATCGGGAATGATTCGACAAGAGCATTTCCTCTCCGTAACGAAATATTTTCTCGAAGAGTGGGAATCTCCACTTTGTCTCCATGTCTAGTGGGGGAGGAGGATTCCAGGCCCCATATCGTTGTTGATCATATCTAGGGAGAGATTTAGCCCTTTCTCGAGTTTCCACAGCGCAGAACTGAAGCCTCAGTTTATTAGGCTGTGTTCAGTGCAGAGAGCTTACCTTCCCATCTGAGAGGTGCAAAAGTGGATCAGTATTTTTACATACAAAAAGCTAAAAAATAGTTAAAAAGTCAAAAAGTCAGAAACCTTCAGCCAAAAGATGCTGCCTCCAGGTAGCATCTTTTGGATGCAGAAAATTGATAACTCCAGGGAAGGAACCTTACCTAATTAGGTTTAGTCTCTCCACTTCTTACACTAATACACACTAATTTAGTGTATACTGAGAATTACAAAATTACTGTAATTTAGTGTATTTTATTGATTATATCAGCAGAATTATGAAGAATTATGCAGTTTTTTGCCAAGCATCTTCCTATTTCTGGGAAGCTTCCCATGTTTTGTCAAAAATTGGGCTGCACTGAACACGGCCTTACTTTATTCATATGCGCTGCGCTGATGATTCTCTCAGAGCGAAGGCTTGGAAGTAAAAGGCAAAATATGTTACTACATGGTAGGTTTTCCTGTTGATCCAGGATAACAAAAGTAATGAAGCACGACATTTCATTTAGCAACCCAAGAAAGAGCCAGAAGAGGCAATATTTCCATCGGAATATTCCAAAATCTGCGTTGCCGTGCGTGTTACGCAGGATGGAGATGTTGGAATAACGTAACCACCCACTAATCCCTCCTTTTCGCCTTCACGATAAAGTTCTTGTTGTAGGCAACACCTCCGGCTACGACGTACTCCCCAGACTTGACAAGCTGGAATTCGAAGCGTCGAATAAGCTACAGACAGTAGTAATAAATTAGTGCATGGAAGCCATCAAATGGTGCGCGAATCGAAATGCTAGGCATACCTCAGGTAAAAGTTTATAGATCTCCATGATAGCGATATCCTTCCCAAGACACACGCGCGGCCCTATGCCAAACGTAAAACTCACGGCATCAAGTTCGTTTGCCTTTTCCTCGCTCACGAGCCATCGTTCGGGCCTGAAAACGTCCGGGTCCGGTGCGTAAAGCTCTGGGTCTCGTTGCACAACATAAGCGTGACTAGTGACTTCCGTTCCAGGTGGGAGAAAGAAACGGTCGACTGTTTTGCCTTCTTTGCCAATAACACGTCCGAAAAGATTGGTAGCTGGCGGATTCAATCGCAGGCCTTCCTTGATACATGCCACAAAGTATGGAAGATGTTGGCGGACTTCTTCGTACTTCACTGGTGTGGATAGCAAGCCTGCGTCGTCGGCATTTTTGATCTCCTTTTGTGCTTTTTTCAACTGCTCAGGACCTGTTATCAGAAAGCGTAGAATGGAGCCCAGGGCAGTTCCGGTAGTGTCAGCGCCGGCCTGGATAAGGAGCGTAACATGAGCTCGCTTCTGGATCGCGCTCAGGGGCTTGCCATGCATCCGGGCATCAAGGCAGCTAGTCACTCTATTAGTTTACCATAATGTAGAGGTAAGGAATAAAGTGGAAAATAGAGGATTGAACGTACTGCTGCATAAAGTCCGGCTTCTCAATCGCTATCCCCTGTTTGATTTGTTCCTCTCGAGTGGAAACCTGCCTGTCTGCTTCACCCATTAACCACCCCATCCCAGCTGGGTCAGTAAGCTTGGGCAGTATTCTAGCAGCAAGCCCTGGGATCTTGATGATATGTGTTTGGAAGAACTTAAATCTTCCGACGAATCCAAACATATCAAGCCCTTCTCGCCAGTTTTGCAAAATTAAGCGCTCGTCACGACCGTTCTCAACAAACCCAAAAGGGGATGTGAAGGAAACCATCGTCATAATATCCGCGGCAAATTCCCTGGATGAATTGTTTAGCTCGCGCAGGAAAGCATTGCCACGCCTCAACGAAAAACTTACGCAACTTTATCGGAGAGCACGAACGATTCTCCCGTTTGAGCTTTTTCGATTAGCTTTCGCACGAGGAGTTGGACCTGATCATCGAATCTGGTTTCCCAATGATTCTTCAACGAGCCTATAGACCACTTGTGCCCGATATAGGTCAGTGCAAGATCCTAGGAAGGACTCCTCATTAATAATCTGGGGACATACTGGGGATCCCGCAAGTGCCTTCCTCAGATCTCGGTGTTCATCCCCGTCGAGGGTGGTGAATAAGTGGGGAGGTCCTAGGATACCTGTCCCGTAGAGCCCTGTTTTGGTATTGCATTTTGGGTCCCAGTATATTTCCTTCAGTGCGGACGGCTGCGGGAAAACCAGTAGGTTTGGTAGAATTCGAATGGGGGTATCATCTGCGATAAAAACACGTTGCAAAATCAACAGAGCGGTTCAACCACCGGGTACTGGTTCGGATTCAGGGTCACATACTCCCATATTGTTTAACCAGATGCTGAATCCATTGCGGTTCCTTTCTCAAAACAGAAATAATCGCACTGGGAATGGAGGAACAAGCGGCGTACGCTGGCCCCGGATACTTTGCCAAAGGATGCCAATAAATCCTGTAGAAGCTGCGAACAATGAAAAATGTAACAAATAGGACTCCAGTTCCAATGAAGACAGAAGAGGCGGACAGTGTTGCAATGCTTGAGAGCAGCATTGTGGCCTATCTCTCGACGGCGTTGTGAGAGAAAATAGTGGCGATGCGAGAAGAAAAACAGAGGAACTCTGGTGATACTCGGCCGCCCGAGGGAAGGAGGGACATTAATTACGACACAAGATTCTCTCGGGTTCTTCACCAGCCGCGATGGGGACCACGACCCACTGCATTCCCCTCTTCTGCTCCATGTTCTCCGCCTTGTTAGACCGAATGGGGCTTGGAACAACGGCGAAGGAACATCGCAGGATCCCTGATAGTTTGTTACAGATGCATGGACAATTGGCGCTCATGCCGCCTGGAGGTTGGTGGATTTGGATTTCTGTTGGTTGGGTAGTTCAACCCTGAACCCTGAGATTGCATGAAGCCAAAGGGAACCTGACTTGTTTATTTCCTTGAAGTGACAGATGGCGCTAGCTAGTAGTTAGTTCAAGGTTAAGTTCAATAAGGTTTCAAGTTTCTTGTGAAATTATTACATGATAACAAAACTACGTAGTTAGTTGGCCAATTGTTGTGCATTCTTCGAAATTCCTTTCCAAGTTCAGCCTGAGCGCTCGCTCTGCTAGTCGGGGAAAATTCCAATTGGATTTCCGTTCGTTTGGCTGCACGTCATACAGGAACTAGCGCGGAATGCGCAGTTGACAGCAGCCGATGCACGACCTCGAATTTGAAGGTGGGAGTTCTAATCCTGGAAATACGGAGCGGCTCGATATCCTATTGCTCAGGCACTTCAAAAAGAAATAAAAATGCCCAGCCTTCGGCTCGTGCCTCGTGGCGAGGTGGTGTGGGGTCCGGGGTGAAATACGAGCCGGACTGGTATGTGATACATCATAACAACGCCCTCTTCATTGACCACCGGGTTCCGAGAAGACTTTGAATCCGGAGCGAAGGCGAACCCAAGCATTCTAACGGGCAATTATGAATCATTCACATCAACGTCCCCTCTCGTTGTTTTCTTGCTAGTGGTGACAAACAAGTAGGAGGTGTATACCAAGTCATTCGACCCAGGCAACGCAGATGCCATTTTTCTACCTCAGGGGTGGACCACTTTCTCATAGCACCATGTCGAAAAAGGGATGCATCAATGCGTCTGCAGGCAAGTGACAGGGATACAGTTCCTGAACATATTCCAACCTCGCACGCCTATCATTCAGCCACATCCTGGGGTTAAAGAGGCCAGCCGAACTCTGATAAGCGACCTTTCCTTTTTCTGGCGGGATGAGGGCGGAAACTTGAAAGGGTCAAACGGGAAGAGGTGGTAGGAATGGTCTGACCGCTATTTCCCCTGACTCTTGCCCTCCATTTGTCGCAATTACATATCTTTGGAGAACCCCAGTTTTTGCGTCTTATTTTTCTCGTGCTTCCATTCCAAAGCGTTAAATCCCATTTCTTTATCCCTCAGAGAAGTGCAGGCGCACAGCAACAAAGATCATGGGCCGCAAAATACACCCAACGTTGGCACTGTGGGGTACACGTATGGGGTTCATGTCATACGGATGGGACGCGGGTGTACTGGGGGGCGTTCTTGAGACCGTGCCGTTCCAGGAAGCAATGCAGGTAGGTCGCTCCAGAATCTCTTCAGGTCCCTGGTCATAGAGCTAATTGTCACAAAACCCTTTACGGGAATGTAGAAACCCACAACCACAACGATATCAATGATAGTGGCAGCATTTCTGCTAGCTTCGTGGCTGGGGTGCTGTATCGTTGCATCCCCTTGGAGTGATAGAGTTGGCCGGAGAGTATGGATCATTACCGGTGCCTTGGTCCAGATTGTTGGAACGATCATTTCGGCTGCAAGTTTTTCTTCGGGGCAATTAATCGCAGGCCGTGTCATCATTGTAAGTCCCATAAGACCAACCCACATACCAACCATGCAATCTAAGTTTCTCACGTTTTCAAAAAAGGGGATTGGAAATGGCCTAGTCGTCGCGTCGGGACCGGCATATATTGCGGAAATAACCCCTACCACTAGCATGAGAGGCCCCTTGGTAGGCCTCCTTATGTTCAGCGCATGTTTAGGTACTGCCCTGGCGTATTGGGTGTAAGTATTTTCGCAAGTGACCCTTGTTTGATGGACCGAGTTGCTGATATTCACCCTTTCAGCGACTTTGGCTTCAGTCATGGCAGTGGTCAAATCGTCTGGCGTATTCCTGTGGCAATGCAGATTATCTGGTCCGTATTGACCATTGCCCTGACATGGCCAAATACCGGTAAGTCTCCCAGCACCGCGAAATCCGGAGCTTGCCCACTGACCCCCCGTTTTCGTAGACTCCCCTCGATGGTATTATCTGAGAAACCGGGATGACGAGGGATTAGCTGTGCTTAAACAGCTCTACCCCGATGAGGAAGCTGCCCTTGAGGTGCAGAGCGAAATTCTCAAGGAACTGCGTGAGGAAAAAGGAGAACGCCTCCAGTTATCCAATATCATCATCGACAAATCCCCCACACAAGCCGTAAGACGCATTCGTGATGGCGTTGTCCTGGTGGGCGTGGCCTACCTGATGGGCATCAACATGATTTTTTACTATATGACCACCATATTCCACGTGTATATTGGTCTCCCCGCCAAAACTTCCTCATGCCTCTCTGGTGCGGCGACGACCCTGCTTGCGGTCGGCGTGTTTGTGGGCTCGATGTTTTGTGAGAAGTCTGGTCGTCGCAAGTGGCTGCTTTGGGGATCTGCCGCTCAATCCTTTTTCATTATCGCCTTCACCGGTCTCCTCGCTGCTGGCAAAAAGGCGACGTCCTCGGCAGCTGCAGCCATGCTGTTTGGCTGGATTTTGGTTTTTAGCCCAACCTGGGCGCCGTTACCGGTATGTTGAAGACAAGGAACTTGAAAATACCCAACAGAGGTGGCCGCCACTCACTCTAGTGCATTGTAGTATATTTATGTTAGCGAGACTATGCCCCTGCGACACCGCCACACTGGCGTGGGCCTTAGTATGTCATCCCAGTGGCTGATGGCGTTTTTGACCGTGTTCGCGGGCCCTATTGCCGTTTCCAATATCGGATGGAAAACATGGATCTGGTTCGCTGTTTTTAATGTCATTGGGTTCCCATATGGTATAACTCCATCTCTTTGGTGTCCTATTCTTTTGTTACCCCGATGAAACTAATATAAGGATTCACCAGTATACTTCTTCATCCGTGAGACTCGGGGAAGATCCCTTGAGAATATGAACGACCTCTTTGGGGATGACCAACTCGCCGATGGGAACAGCAGCTCGGATGATTCGTCCCAGGGTCTCAAGGAGACCAAAGAAGCGGCAGCCACTGTTGCATGATGGATAGGGTATGTGAAACCTGGTGTTGATGAAATGGATCGGTAGTAGGGTTTGGTTCTCGCGCCACAAAAGGCCAGAGAGACCGCACGTACAGTCGAAGATGAGGTTGTATCTCATATATGTAATCAAATTCTTAATTGCAATATCTTTGTATCCCCTTCACATACGACCATAGGGAGTGGAAAACAGGGCTTCCCGTCCGCTCAGCCGTACTTAAGCCACTCGCCGGCCGGCTAGTAGTTGGGTGGGTGACCACCAGCGAATCCCGGCTGTCGTATGTTTTTTTGCGTTTTTGCTCCTGAGGTCGCCCAGCTTTCCGGTCTATTCCGATAGGGTACCTTCCCATAGTTACAGACTTTTCCCCACCCGAATTTGCATAGTGTTCTAACCAGGGGAGCACCCAATCAACCAATTTACCGCGATGCGCAGGAATCGGGCGAGAACCCACAACACGCCAAACTCGCTCGCCGCTTCCGTTGAATCCTCCGTCATAGGATTTGAATACGCTGCCGACACTATCCTGCCATCGTCAACATTTCGGGATGCCCCGTTGACCCTTCAACAGCCTCGGGGTCTACTTCCAGAACCTCCGCCTCCCGCAACTTCTACCGTGGAATCCGTGACATCGATACTTCGCAGGAGATAGAGACTAGAAGCAATAGTTAGTAGGTATACAGAGACAACATTGCATGCCCTAAGCCAGGAAAGCGCCCACCCACTCCAAGGTCACTGCAGTCGTTGATCCATATGGAGACACAGCAGCAGTCCAATGTAAATTCTTCAGATCGCATTTACTGTATTGGCTCGGCCAAATCCCCCCACTATTCTGCAACCCTCACTGGAAGCCGTAACTAGCAGTAGCACTATTGAGAGTGGCATCAGTTGAAAAGCCGGTCGGCTGCAGGAGGTTTACTAGCCGCCGCCAGCATCCGCCTCTGTGACGGGGACAAGGTAGGTTCATCCACGGGACGCTGATTTCAAGTGCGCAAATGTATCCATGGCTGCGGACGCGGGAAGTTAACAGGTAGGTTAGAATAAGGTTCCGTTTGCCAACCCGATCTGGAAGAACTGGTTAGTTAGCGCCCCACGTGGTATGAGGTCACCCATTCTTTGTGCTAACTAGTTAACTACTACTACTATATTCACTGATGACCTGTGACTTTCCAACGCGTCCAGCAGCTTCCACAACTCTCCAGCTTTCTTTGTTCCCTTCATTTCTACAGAACCTCTCTCTGAGTCTCTACTTCTGTCTTCTTCATCCACATCGCCATGCAGCCCACCCGGTGAAAGAGTACTACTACGCACTCCCAGTCTGGTATTTGAGTAGTGCTCTGCCATTTCAAACCTCAGACAGTCGTTGCGACCCCCTTCCTATCAGGGTTTCCTTACAGCAAAGAGATACTGCAATTATGGCTACTAAGGTATTCGATATCTTCTTCCCTGACGGGCGAGCGAATAACATCTTTGAAGGCCGGGCAACTCCAGACCAAATCAGTATGTAGTAGTAGTACTTGGATAGCCTGTTCTATGTATGCCCCTGCTAAGGTGAATGCAGAGCACTTTTTCGCTTTGCTAATGCATATTGATATGCGTGACCATCACCAAACTCTCACCGATGCCGTCCATCGCCGGATACGCGAATATGTTCGAGATGACAAACCGATCCCAGAGGAGCTAAAGAGCCGATGCTCCTATTTATTCAACACATTGGCTCAGAAAAGCTCCCCGGATGAGATTTTTGCTGCTTTCGAGGCCATGCTTGAACAGTCATCTAGCCTGAAAGGCCATGTTAAGGAATTCTCTTCTGAGTCGCAGGCAGAACAAGCAATTGCATCGTTGGAGGAGGATTTTAGAGGGCCCTATTTTCCAGACGCGCTCGACGCACTCAGACACACTGTAACGTCATACGAATCCTCGGACAATATTAAATCTTATTACTCAAAGTCGATACCATTCATCCAGTCGAGCGGGATGGGGAAGTCAAGACTGGCGGATGCTTTTGGACGAGAGACGCCAATGATCAACTTCGTGCTGCGCGATGAGAAGTCAACAGGATACCCGTTGCCGGATAGCCAAATAGTATCATTCGTTCGACAGCAACCTACAGACAACCAACGGTCTAGTGTAATGTCCTCGCCATCGTCAAAGGTCAAACAGCTCCAAGGGACTTCCTCTTTGCCTGCAGATAGCCAACAGACCGCTCCCCCTTCTTCTGCAGCTTCAAACAGAAGTAAAGAGTTTCTTGAAAGAAAATTAAAGGTTATCTGGAATCACAGCACCGCAATGGGACTCATCTATGCTTGCTTTGAGCACTGTAAGGCATCCTTTCTCCCCTCCTACATTGCGCCCAGAACGCATTTCGAATGGGGCTGATCTCATAACAATTGTAGTCGATGGCTGGGTTGAATCTGAGCCTTCCGCAAACATTGGATCTCTTGAGGAGTTAGCGGTTAAGCGGCATAGGATGATGGCACCGCATACGCCCGACAACAACGAGGGTGCTGCTGTAGGGAAACGATCAGGGTCGCGCATCAAGTTCTGCCAAGATGTAGTTGACCGAGCACGACAGATCCGTGACGAACTTGTTGACTCCAAGGAGTGGAGATCTCTATTCAACAGTGAGGATGCATCTGAGGTTCGAAAGAACCTAGCCAATTCGGATACCAGACCTGTCGGGGACCTCCAGACTCTCGCCAAGTCCTTGACCGAAAACCTAAGCAAATTTCGACACGGAGACTCTAGTCTCCCTCGCGTAGTCGTCGTGTTCGATGAAGCCGCGACGCTTCTTGAACTAGACGGCGAATTTGGACTGTCCCCGGGACTCTATGTAGCTGTCAATCGGATTATCAGTTTTCTACGGAGCTACCCCATCTGGTTCTTTTTCTTGTCAACGGAATCAAAAATACAATATCTCTTTCCCGCAGATGTTGCTGAGCCCTCCGGAAACTATGCAGTAGATCGATCTATGAGATGGTCCTCGGAGGGGGAGAAGTTACTGCGCATTCCCCCTTTCCTTGCATTTCCAATCGACATCGGACTTCGTCGAAGAATGCAGTTCTTTGCTTCGCGAACGGAGGAAATGATGAAGCCGTTTTCATCTTTTACCGAGATTGGGCACATGGCGATGTATGGGCGGCCCCTTTGGATGGCATACCAGAAAACCTCAGCTGAGCTTGTTGAACCTTTGGCAATGAGAAAGCTAGTTGGCGGTGTGGGCGAATACGACAGTAGCAATGCAGACCATGTCTTTGCAGCTCTGTCATTCCGCTTGTCTTTAGATGTGATCCTCCAAAACCCCCGTGCAGCTGCGCTCAATAGAAGTGCGGTTGATTCCTACATGAGGGTTGTGATCTCCATGGACCCGGTTTCTGGGGCAATGGATACAATCACACCGTCAGAGCCAATTCTTGCCGTTGCCGCCATGAAGCATCTTTGCAAGGATCCAAATTGGAAACGGAGTGTGTCCACTCTCTGTACGGAACTGCTGGAAAAGGGCCTAGTTGAAAAAGGCACAAAAGGCGAACTCTTTACCCGGTGGATCCTAGTCCTCGTCACCGATGCAATCCGCAGCAAGACACTTATGAGTGTCCCAGACATAAAGATCAACTTTACAGTGCATGACTTTCTACGCAATATGTACTCAAAGGAGCACCACAAGCTGATCGACGAGATTGATCCTCACGTTCTTCGCGGGAAGTTGAATTTTTCGCATTTTATTCCTACAGAAGAAGCACTATATCTCTCGGTTGTTCCTTCCCTATGCCGTGAGCTTCTTCGTCGCGGTGCTGCAATGCAGCTGGCTCCACATCAACCAACCTACGATCAATTGATCCCTTACTATTGTGGTGAAGATGATGAACCTTTTGACAAGTCAAAATGTGGAGTCATTTTGGTCCAGGATAAAAATAAGACTGTTGCAACAACCCCAGAATCCATATTCCAGGAATCATTCACTACTGTTGCTCCGAAGGGTCCCAAGTCGGCCAGTTCCAAAACATACGGGAAGTCCCTCAGAGAAGGGCCATATTTTGTTTTCAACGACTTTGACAAACCGATCCTATTTCTCTTGTTTGACTTGGGAGTACTACAGTCAGACCAAAGCACGGCTCCTGCGGTGCAGGTCCTTCGAAGCAACAAGACCTCACCCACGGTATGGACAGTCCACTCCCGCGGCCACGGACCCGAAACTTTCGGCTGCGTCACATCTATGGGATGTAAGGATGCAGTTGAGAAGTTCTTCCTTAGCGCCACCCTCACCAAGAGTCTCCACGACGTTATTTCCTCCAGGAACAGGCAATATAGGAAGCTCGACCCTAAATTTCGCTATCCAGAATTGGAAACTGAGTATCCGACGGAGGGTCAGTCCGCATCCAAGACAGGAACCCGGCGATTCAGAACCTTCTTCCAGAAAAATGAGAAGGGCGAACGAAGTGACAAAAAGCGGCGAGTGGCATGATCTTTTATCAGGGTTGCATTCAAATTGTCTTAGTTGTTGTTACTTGGGTAAATCACCCTCCTTCATTGACGAAGCAAAGAAGGAGGTGTTGGGCTCAAGGCCAGAAACCAAGTGAGGATATGGATGAAGGGTGTTAACAGTTTGATTTCTCTAGTGTTTCTTTTTCTCTTTTCCTTTTTCTATGTGTTCTGGATTTCCGGGACGTCCACGGTCAGCTTTTGCCCCGATCTGTGATAGAAGGACTAGTTAGTTACAAGCAAGGTCATTTGGCGCACACGTAACATTTTCCATCTCAGCACCTTTAGTAGTGCAGGCTTTTTCTGCGGAGCCCAGAATAGATCCATATAGTAAAGACAGCAGCATTGTAAACAAGGGGGAGATGGGGGAGACAGGAGGTGCTTGGAATATTGTTTAGAGGGGTTTGTCATTAAAATAGAGCTACGAAGAAGTATCTCAAAATTTTTGGTGGTAGAATAACAGATGTGGAGGTTATATGAATATAAGAATTAGAAACCACAATGAGCACATAAATACGTGGAAGAGACAATCAAATATTCATTACAAAGTAGAAAAAAAATTCTCTTGAAAGTCGCGTCCCTGATGAAATAATACACAACATCTAGCATGTAATTCCTCACCAGACAAGACTGTCAGGCTCTATATCCTGTCTTAAAGTATATCCGCACTTTCGAGCCGGGTACTCCAACAATCGTGTGATTCTCTGATCCTGATTACCATCAAGATACATGCATATTGCCAAGCATTCCATATGTAACTTCGGATAAATCCAGCCAGCCGGATCCTCGCACATCTTCCCCAACCAGAACGCCAGAATAAGAAGCGCCCGCGATTCTCTCTTCTGCAGCAAACGGGTAAACGAAGGCCTCAGACTTCCCAGGAAAAACATCAGTTTGATGAAATTGGGTCCGCTGACTTCAATATCCACCATTGACGTAAACGTGCGCAGAGCGGAATGGTACGGATTGTTTGCCGCTGTACTTTCTTCATCAATTTCACACAGTTCAGCAAGTTCTCGTTGAAGGCCATCAGCACCCGGTGTGGAGGTATCGATCTCGCAGTATTCGCTGTAGGCTTCCATAAATGGGACGAACCAGATGCAGTTGTGAAGCCAGGGTTGGATTTTGGGGAGGATGTGCGAGAGAGCAGATTGCATGAGAACCCAGTTCAGCGCGCTGGGATCGGAGGAAAAGACAAAGGAGTTATAGGGCGAGTAATCTTCGTCGAAGAATGTGAAGTCCGCCACCAGCATGGAAGCGGAAATTATTCCATCCATGTTGTTTTGGCTAATGTGGGAGTTCAATGCCGATCTATATAGCTGCGTGGCACGGGATATGTGGTAGGTGGAATGAACATAATTGTGGGACGGATTAGGCAAAGTCTTAGCTTTGTAATATGTAGATATGGCCAAAATCGCGTGAAGCAGGTAAGGTGTCTGATTCAACAAGGACTGTTAATATTATTCCCATATATAATCCTGCTTCCTAGACGCGGGGGTTAAATCCTTTACTAACCTGAAGCGCTACTCGGATCATGCTCCCCTTTACTACTCTCTGGAACGCAACGGAAGTGAGGGCTATGTCTGATACCGAATTCACAAAGAAATGAAGGTTCTCGTAGGCATTCATACGTGCCTCCCCAGATAGAGAGGTATTGGGAGCGTCGCCCGATGATCCTTGGCTGAGGATGAGGTCAATCTGAGTCCCGACGTCCATCATTGACATATATTTGAAGTGCCCGTCTGGTGAACCGGACGACCTTCCGTCGCGCCTCGGCAAAACTAGCGATCCCCCTGTTATAGGAGGTGGTTTGGGGGGATAGCAGCACTCTACACCATAGGTTTCGCATCTTTGACACTGCGGCTTCCGCTCGTCACACTGATTTCATTGGCACTATGTTAGGGAAACTGTACACAAACAAGTGGGTCAGGTCCGGGCTTTCTATTCCATACTTTGATTCTTCTTTTCTTGCAGGTCATGCAGCCATCTCTGGATTTGCGATGTGACTTGCGCGGGTGACATGTCAATTCGCCAGATTGCGTTTCGGCTCGTCCCAGCGATGCCGATTTGGATGGTCTTGGTTGTGCTGGAGGATTTTTAAAGCGAAAGACAACTTGCTTTCCAACGTTGGCTTCCATTGCCTCGTTGCCACGGCCCGGTCAGGTTTATACTCGCTTTCGGTAGTAGGGGTGGTCTAAACAAATAGGCCAACAATCAATTCTCAGTCGACAAATGTGTTTCGAAGTTTAAGACGAAAAGAGGTATTCAACAATAAAAGGTGCCCATTGACTCAATATATACAGTTTGCGAGTGACAATACGAGCCGAGCTGAAGGGACGCCGCCCTTCTTGCGTCACTGCTGAAGCCGAAAATATTTAACCTCAAACCTGAAGAACATGCTGAGTGGCCGCCTGGCTCTGCAGGGCTGAAATATATCCCGGCTGTGAGCCGAGAGCTTGAAGCTGCGCCCCTGGGCTTCGAGACGGCATCCCCGTAGTTTATATCGCTGTGGATGTGGTTGGAGGAAGCCTTTGCGAGGGCAAGAGTCGCTAAACCGAAAAGGGCAGTTAAGTCGTATTTCCGCCGCTGTCAAAAGATAGATCTCTTGGCATGAAGGCTTGGCCACGCATCAAGGTCGACCTGACTCCCCCCATGGCTTTGCAGAGAACGAAGATCAGAGGACAAGTATCGCGGAAGGGAATAGTTCTAGTAGACGCAATAAACTTAAAAATATATCCAATCAAGAACAACATCTGATTGACAGAATTATTGACTCCTACTTCCCAAACCCCATGTACCTCGAAACTATCGATGCAACGCAAGGAAAATACATAGATAGTACTAGTAGGTGGACAATCTCCCTCAAGCTTGACGACACGAGAGCATGAATGGTGGCAGTGCGCGCCGTCGGCAAGATCCCCGGGTCCCATATCTAGACTACCACCGGGATTTTTTTTTGAGCATAGGGAAGTCCGCACTTCATGAATCACACACGAGTCAAACAAGACTCATCAATTAGCCGCTGATGCAAGGGTAAAAAGCGACCGGGAATTTTATCAGCCTAGCCTATCAAAAGGCGTGTGCACAAATAAGCATTGCAAGCAAATTTAGGGTGCAGGAAACTTTTTCCCGATGAACAGGGGCCAAAGTCTTGTCAATGCGCGATCACATTGTGTTTCAGCTGGACGGAACAGGCCAAGCACGTGTTTGCGCATCTCTGTGGACGGCTGATGACCACTCAGAAGTAGATTCCAACCCAGCTGTTGCTTGAGAACCAGGTTTATCGGGGGTGCGTGGGCCGAAAATAAAAATACAAGGGACGTTTGGGCAAGGACTCGATGGGGGCAGACTGTTAACTCCCTGCAAGAGAACGGCCTGATTTTAATACCTATTCAGCACTCGTTTCACGTGTAAATCAATATTAAACAGCAAGAGACGGATGCCTGAGATTTTTATTCCAGAATTCAAATGGTGTTCCCATCTTGCTGGGCGAAGGCACTCTGTAAAGTAATGATGATGGGCATATTTCTTTAGACGCCCGTACTTTTCGACCCAGCTAGGTCTCTGAGCCTTCATATCTCGATTGTATTTGGGTATTCGTCGGCCTTGCGATCGAGTTCCTAATTGGAGTGGTGTGGTGGCACTGATGATACGGCCCTCTGTGAGCTTGACGACTGCGTTTGAAATATGGATGCGCAGGTCGATAATTTGCAATAGTTAGATGATCGTCCCCTATGTTAGGGAGCGGCGGGGAAGGATGGGGGCCATGCTGCATTGCTGCGTTGCATGTGCAGTGTCTCTCTCTTGTTTGATATACGCGTATTTGGTATCATAAAGCTAGGCCGGCCACGCGATGCCACCGGATATTGTGGTGTTTGTGTGGACTCACCTAAAGATGATGGATGATGGGGACAACTTTCAGCATGTTCAGAAAAGCTTGGCGAGGAGAAAAATAAGCTATGTCACGTGGATGCGGGTGGACCCACATGGAACTCTGATTTGAAATCCAACACTTCAGAGTTCAGCCTCACCAACAACTTCAATCGGCTTGGCCGGAGATCATTATTTTTGGGATAATTAGTCGAATTGATACGAGATCTTCTTTCCCTGTCCATTCATGAATGCAGTTCTTCCAGGGGCCAGAATGCTTCGAGCCAATCTTCTCCACTGCTCAGACTCTCGGCCCTCCCCTGTTAGCGCTGGCCCCTCCGAGGCTCCGACGCTCCGTGCTTGTTCAAGCTGCCCGCCGATCCTGTTTCCACAAGATGCAATTCTCGGCGAAGCTACGGAGTAACAGTACTGTTCACACTGACTCTGGCTCGCAATAACTGTTGTTCAAGGAACCAAGTTTCCCATTCGTAGATGTCCGCTAATTCTAGATGAAGCCAATCGAATAGTCGTGACCGAGGGAGTGGAGTTGATGCCAACACGCAGGGTACTAGTACTAAAACTAACTCAGCCATCTATCTCCTCGAACGGCAGCGAGGATATTTTAGCGTCCTTTTTCTGCCACCAACGAAAAGCCTTGAATACTTCCACACGATGTCACCAATTGGTCACATCCGGGCAGTGACAGAGAGATGCTAAAATATCCTCGCTGCCGTTCGAGGAGCTATATAGCAAGTGGCAGCGGGCTGAGGTTCCGATGTATCTACGGAGTATATACTGTATTGGGGAGGACATTTAAGGGCGCTTGTCGAAAATGCCGACTCCCGAGCAAGCCAACCCCTGAAAGATTCGGGGGCTGAAAAGAGTAAATAAAACTCGCTTTGCAATCATGCCTTCACCTCTCAAGAAGCTCCGTCTTTCTTCCTTCTTTGATTGCTATGGGATGAGTTCTCCAAAATTCACGTTTGTTCCAACACCGCCCAATCCCAGCATCCCGCGCCCGTCTCACGAAACCATTCCAGGGACCAGATTCCGAACAAAACATACCCCCTAGATGCGGTGGGCACCTTGATCCCCTCGTCATAACATAGCGGACGGATCCCGCCAGTCGACGCAATGAACCCATCTCCAATCGAGCTCTCTAGCACGCAAGATGGCTACAAACAAAATAACTATGCGGAGGGAATGGCAGGTGGGAACGCCGAATTTGTTTACCAACCGGCCCATGAGCACCCGAGCTCAGGTTTAATCCCAGAATATGTGGACCACGGGAAGATCTCATCAACACCAGAATCACCACAACAGCCCAGGTCTAAACGATTCTGGTTGATAATCATTGCTATTGTTGCCATCGTATGCATAGGTATTGGAATCGGGGCAGGTGTTGGCATCGGGCTTGAGATAAAAAAAGGGGACTCAGGCTCCCCTACCTCAGGATCACCTACGTCCTCCACTACTGCGACTGCCTCTGCGACTGCTACCGCCTTGGAAGTCCGCGCGGCGGTCTACGGCGCGGCAGATGTTACTTCTGAAGCGAAGAAAGTTCTTCCCGACGGACATGGGAATCTGGAATTTGACAGCAATCCCTTCCCATTCGATGATAATCTGTATGCCTACACTCCCTATCTGCCCATACCTTATCCATATACTCACCACCCAACCTTTACTCCTAGGTTCGGTTATGTAAAGTGTTTCTCCGTCCTCCATCAACTAGGTTCCGACGGCGACAAAGACATGCGAATATTCGTCGCCTGCGAGGACTCCGGATTCCACACGCTAAAAGCTGGCGACATCGAACTGAGCACGAACACCAAACCCGTCCCTGACCACGGTTTGGAGCAGGATGGCTTTCGGATCTTTAGTATTGTCTGGGGCGGGAATGAGCTCCGGGATAAAGGCACACATGAGAAGCTGTTCAAAGCGGGCTTGAATAAGGAAGTTATTAAGTTTGATAACCAATATTTTGGAGACGAGTCGACATCAACTATTTCCCTTCCAGTTGGGGTCGTGTTTTATAGACCGGGAAAGGATCGGCCGATCAGATCGTTGCATGGTATTACAAATGGGACGGCGAGGTTTGATTTGGGTTAGGTGTTGTTTGGATTTTTGTCTTCTGCCTTGCTGGGGTGGATGGAGGACTCGTGGAGTTGGCTTGACATAAAATATGGTCCCTTGTCCCTTGTATACCTTGTTTTCGACGTAGCGGCTTATGCTTTTCGGTCATGTATGCAAAATCATGACCACCTATCCTCTTACATACTTTAGATAATATCTATAATAATATATACCCGTCAAATAGATCTAAAGATGCGCTTTGACGCGTCGACTCTCGCCGGCATCCTGGAGTGCCCGTCTACTATCCTCAAAAACATCATAGCTAACCCAAAAATCAATACCCCATGCCAAATGGATAGGTAACACCACAAAAAAAGGTATGGACACTCACCCAGAAGTAAACTCAAACAACTCTTCCGTTGACGGCGGACGTCCCCAAGGTAAAGACCCATGCAGCTTTTCACTTATCAGCCCCTCCTTACCAACAATCGTCCCCGACATTGCCTGTATAACGGGTACCCTCTTCATCCGCAGCGATTGGTAGAGTTGAAGGCGGGACGGCAATTCGTCAATGTTTCTCATTCCGCCGAGTAGGACGCCCAGGGCGCCTGCATCTTCTATCGACTGGCAGCCTCCTTGGCCAGTCGTCGGGAACATCTGGATCCATAAAAATATGCTTAGCTAGTAGTTGTAAGTAATAAGGGGTTACCCGGTACTTGGGAGCTTACGGAATGGGCAGCATCGCCCACCAGCGCTGCCTTTCCCTTGGTCCAGTTTGAGATGGGTTTTAAAAAGTAGATCGGCCAATCTGTCACATCGGTGGTTTTTCTAGATAGAAACGGTTAAAATCATAAGCCAGGTTCGAGTCGATGTGAACTGTGGTCTCTGATATGGAGTTTGGGCAATCATACTCCAATAGTTTCTTCAAATCTGGATGGTAATGACTGTATGCGTGGAGCAGCTCGTTTCTTGCGCTCTCTTTGGAAACTAAATGGCAGAATGTTAGCAAATCGATGAGTCTTTTGAATTTCGCGTGGGGAAACATACCGCCCTTGGCCTTATCTGGATCTAGGGTTAAGCGTCCTGCTTCGAAGTCATGTAATGTACCGCTTTAGGCATGTCAGAAAAAATGCCAACAATACTATAGACCTCTATATTGTCTTCTGCCGCAAGGAGAAAGCCAAGTACAGAGGAACTTGGAGGAAATACGAACTCTCGAGCCTCAAACCATCCAAGAATAGTGTCGTTCATGTCGTCTGAAAAGTAAGGGAAATCACCTTTGCGAGTGGCCATAGTTGACGCGGTAGCGGGATCGGCTAGCAACACTTCTGTCGGTACAAGACACCGGAAGGCTCTAACGAAAACTTTTCCGAGTTTTGCTGGTCTGTTGACGATCGCATCTCTAATCAGAGACTTCAAAGTTTATATTGTCAACGGTGTACTAGATTTGACCAGAGGTACGATGGGGTGGTGGTTCTTACCCTTTCGCCGTCTGCTCCAATAATGAGATCCCCGGAGTGAGTAGTGCCATCCTCGAGTATGACTGTTCCTAATTTGATATCCTATCATCGTTAGTTAAGCTAGCAGGCGGTTGGACATCGGGGCAAACATTTCATGACATACCACATCCACGACTTTAGCGCCCAGAATCAGCTCAGGAACTGGTCCATCACTCTCCTTGTCAAGGGCCACCCTTTTAATCTCATTATGAAGATCGGGCCGCAATATCATTTGCCATCGACCTCCGAACCTCTTCGTAACAAAAGTTAGATATCCAATTGAGCTTTTGTAGGGTATCTTGGGGGGGGAAAGGGGGTCTGAGTTTCCATACCTCGACTAGGCCCTTGAGGTTTAAACTCTTCCTTAATTTGAAGGTGCGGGAATCGTAATCTGACATCTTTGGGATGGTAAGCCAGAGAGGTCGCCCCGGTCACATGGAATAGCTTTACAAGCGTTGGACGTACTGAGGTGCATTCGACGCATCGTGCTCTCACAAAGTCGAACCCTAAAGGGGAAGAATTAGTATTCTTGGTCAGCAGTGACTGAGTATTAGCATTGAAGCCACATACCGAGAGCGCTTAAAACCCTCGTCGCGTTGGGTCCAAGTAGAATAGAATATCCAATTTCACGGTTAGAAGGCGATCTCTCAAGAATCTACCATAAACAGTATTAGTACTTGTATATATAAGAAGTCTTCGATAATTTCATAGGCGGACCTTCACTCGGTGCCCTGCTTTCCTGGCGGTAGCAGCAGCTGTAAACCCGGAGATGCCGGCTCCAACAACTATTATGTCGAGTTTTGCGTCACTGGGTTCGAAAGGAGACGACATCGTATAAACAGAGCGGATATCTTTTGCGTTTGGCAGGGAAATGGGAGCGTCAAAGATTGTACGCCGCCAGGGACGGTGATAAAGGAAGAGGATGGAAACACCATCAGGATATCCAAAAAATTACTAGTATCTATTGAAAGCAACGCGAGCCATCAGCTTACCCCAGTAAGCAGAAACTTGGCTAATGAAGTTGCAACATCATTCAGCCGATTTGGTGTGACAATCTCTGTTACCAATTGAGTTAGCATGTAAGGCCCTGTTCAGTACCAAACTGGTTCTTCCTTTTTGTTTCTCCCAGACACACTTCTTGGCAAATATTTGCATAATTCTACATAATTTTGCTGATATAATCAATAAAATACAATAAAATACTGTTTTTTGGTACTGCTTAGTATAGACTAAATTAGTATGTTTTTAACCCACTTAGTATAGAATTAGTGAGAATTGAGGGAGACTATAGCTTAACTAGGAAAGGTGGGCCCACTTTTAATAAGAGAAAAGCTGTCTCCAGAAGTCAGACTCTCAGCTCTGATCTGGCTGTGATTTCTGGAGATTCTTCAAGATCTACATGTTTTAGCTCTGTTTGTAAAAATACTACTCCACTCTAGTATGATGGGGGATAAACAGAAACAGTTTTTTCACTGAACAGGGCCTAACTCATTCTAGGGCTGAATCCGAATCCGCTGACTTCCAAGTTCCAACCGCTCCGGTTGGCCGTGTCGTAGTTAATTAAATATTCGTTCTAGGGACGGCAGAATACGCGCAAAGCTTCACATGTTTAGTTACCAGATTAGTTAACTTAATTACTAGTAGTTACCATGAACAGTATTTCTAAGCAAATTACAGATTGCCAAGGTTTTCAACTGGTCGACAGTTGCTGTCAGCTGCGCTGTGCTGTGATCCCTGAAATAGGATGTCTTCCCCTGGCTATCTGGACGGGCTCGGTGGTCCTGAGCGATTGAAGATGTCATATTCCGGACTTGTATTGAATGCCGCTGCTGGGTAGCTATTCCCTTTCCCTAGGGAATATGCAACCACTGAGTGAAACCCAGTTCCAAGTCTATGAGTTGCTCTGGTTGATAGAAGAGATGTTTCTCTTTAAAAATTTAAAAGATCCCCTTCCGGTTTTCTATTTTTCTATTCCCCTATCAGGCTATCGCTTTCGAGTTTGATTTCTACTATCATCTACTCCTTCATTCAGAAGAACTACATTCGCGGTCCAAGACAAAACATTCTCTCTGAGCCCTCACACATTCCAAGGCACTACGCCAGTATGTCCACGTCCCATTGACCTCGATACTTTAAAGAGACAGCCATGTTGACCACCCTACCTGCATACCTAGTGCCTCTCTATGATTATAGCCGTCCAACCCAAACCCATCAACCGGACATTCTAATCCACGCCAACTATACATGCGGGCGCGAACTGTGGTTTCATTCATCAGTGTGCTACCACAATCATTCCAAATCGCACGTTTGCTGGGTGAACGTCGAAAACGATTGCCCGGGTTGTATTGAAAGGGACGAGCAGCGCAGAAAGGAAAAAGGCCGTCTTAGCGTTAGGCTGAGAAGCCTGCTTAGGTTGAAATGGAGCAAAGAGGAGATAAAGGCACTAGTAAAAGGGAAGAAAACAAGCGACATGGTAAAACATCAACATTAGAGGCTAAACCGAGTTCAACCTTCAGGATATAGCTATCCTTTTAAGCAGACAGATCACATTAAAGTGGACATAGGCTGCATTTCTCTTTCTTGTGGTGCAATAGTCGATGGAGTTATGGTATAAATATTTTTATACAATCCGTGCCTTGTATTTGCCTTAATCTTTTCTCCTCCAGAAATAGTAAAAACGTTCCGCGAACCCCATCTCCAAATCAGTATTCAAAGTAATGAGAAATGAGACAACCCCTTAAGCCCAAATATACTATGTATTCAACTGGTTAATAGTTCTTAGAGATGTTTTCCTAGTAAGAGGTTCCGGGGTATTGTAGCTATAACCATCCAAGGGCGTAGACACAGGACTTTTAGGAATAGCAGGAAGTTACATTTGAATTAAAAATTGAGAAGAGATGAAGATGAATTATCTGAGTTTGCTTAGAAAGAAATTGGCCTATGGGTTCTTCAGGTATTTCTGTGGCTGTTCCTGGGTTAGGATATTTCCCTATGCCTCTATAGTTGTCCCAACGGCACATACAGCATATACAATGCCTCTGCTAGAGGGAATAATGCCGATTCGTTGTCACACCTTGGGATGACAAATAAAGACATGAGTAGATGGAGACACACTTCCTTTAATAAACAAAGGCGGCTTAGAAGGGTATGGCCGGAAATTTTTTATCATTTATGGCTTAACGGGCTCCTCCAGGGTTTCCAGTCACCATGATGTGATCAGGCGGAAATCCTGCGGCAAACCCCTTTCTTGTTAAAACATACGGATTAACCAGACGTCATTGACGGAATAATGCCTGCGTACTACATATAGAAGCGATCATTCATTGCTTCCCCTTCTCTCTACCATCATTCTCTCTCTGCTTTGAATCCTACCATTACGATAGTCAGTCCTCTACGTCCCAGCCATAACCCCACCCCCAATAATACTCGCGCTTAGTTACCGCAAAAGTCGCATCAACAGAATTACCAGCAACAAGCCAAAGCAATAACAAGGCCTCCCCTGCATCAGCGTCCCTCCTCGTCGTTCATTCGAATCTTGGATAGCGAGTCTTTCAACAATAATACGGCTGCCTCTATCCTCCCCGTCACTCAACCATGTGCATAATTAAACGACGCAAATGCAGTTGTGGCAAATTAATATGCGAGGAGACATCCAGACCTTGTTACTGGTTCTCGTGGTCGAACTGCAAGAATATAGTATACACAGCGGAGGTCCGGGAGAATGTATGTAGGAAGTGCAGTTCCAAAGTCGACCAAAGACGAGCTAAGATTGGCGGCAAAGAAATGGAGAGCGACAAAAAAGCGGGAGTTAGTCGCTAGGGATCGGGGACGCCAATGAAGAACTCAGGACCGGACGAATCTTAGGTTTTGCATTTATGAATTTTTACAACCGGGGACAACCGATGGAATCGACCGCTCCTTGATGTTTTTAACGTTTGGTTAACTGATAATTAAGTGAAGGCCCCTGGAAGAGAAATTCCGAACAACTGCACAAGACTTTGTATTAGAGCTCTATCTGTTTTTTTCTTTTTTTTTTCTCTTTACTGTTTCTACGGGTTGTTTCTTGTTGATTTTTCTTCTCCTTTTGCTGTATCACTTTTGAAGTTCATCCACACTTCCCCTTTATACAACAAAATATTTCCACGAATACATCGAGTGTCACAACCGCCCTTTACGCTCCTTCAGCAAATATCTATACGAGCCTCGGAAACAATCACTTTATTCAACATCCCCTTATTCTTCAATTATTACCCTCTCACCATGTGCAAGTTCATCGACTTTTATGGCAAATGCGGGCACTACCTTTACACCGAGTTCAGCAATGCCAAATGTCGCAAATACCCGGTCTGCAGCGCGGAGTATAAGCAAAAGAAGGAAGACTATGACTGTAACGACTGCAAGACGCAGAATTAGGCTTTATGAAGATTTGGAAGTGAGTAGATCAGCTAGTGGGGACAACTCTACGCGGAAACATTGTTGAATAACTGCTGTTTATCTACAAAAATCCCACACACATCTCTGTTATTACGCCTCCGATTTTTTACTCCCCCTCCCTTCTCAGCTGGATAAACCTTTGTGAAAAAATTCTCTCTATTCCGTAGAACTCATTTCCCCATTTCTATCGACATTTACCTACTGAAAACCAGCAAGAATCTGCTACTATAGAAACCTCATTAATCAATGTGCCTACTTGTATAGATACGAGAGACGGGGAGAAAAGTGGAGCGGATATCGTGGTTACCCTGCATCTTTAGCTGCTCCTGTTCTTAGACTCTTTAGGTGTCCTAGCCGTAGGAGATGCCAAGAGTAGGAAGTATAGAGATAGACTCGCCTTAATCGCTGAGAACGAGGACATTTACGGGTTTTTTAATTTTTGTTTCGAACAACCAGCATCCAAGTTAATATGAAGACTCAAGCAAAATAGGGTGAATATAGCTATGCGTTCTTAAAAAGACTGCAAAATGACCATCGGTTGCTAGCGGGCATGTTACTACCTACAATAGGAATCTTTCGGGCGGCGTGGTTATGATTCAAGGGAAATTGCGTATTTTGCCATAGTAAAAGGGGGCTGGCCGTGATGAGCCATACAAGTTTATAAATGAAATCAGCCATATAAAATTGCCCGTCCTCTTTCCTTTATTTTAATTTTTCCCTCACTCATTGCATCTTCTTGATGTAATCGACCTCCTTTGCGTTTTCATAGAATCCTACGACGCTTCACATTGTTGAAGGATTCGAATACACCTCTTTAAAACTACCTGGTATCCTGACTCTATTCTACAGCCCAGCAAAATAGTAAGTACTTATCTCTGCCTATATCTATTCCTATTTATTTATTTTCCATATTCAAGGCTTTCCTGCTCTCTGTTCCTTCGCACCACTGTTTCTAGCCTACTTGTCTCCCTCATCCGCTGCAATACTATTAACCAGTGATAAAGATCTCTTTAGCCAGAGCCCCGACCAAACCTTACTAGCTATGTGTGACTATGTTGTAACCAAGGGGTCGTGCGGCCACGAAATAAGCAAGCAGCAGACTGGTCGAAAATGTAAAGACCACCCCCAATGTGGCAAAAAAACTAGACGTACAGTACGCGTGGAAAGGAAATGCGCAAGTTGCAAGAGGACGTGGCGATAGGCTGGATAGAAAATGAAAGCTGGTTAAATTATACCCAGTTATAATGGGTACATGCTGTGCGCATAGTTGTGGGAAGTTTTTTGGGAACTGTATTGGTCGATTTTATACCAAATTTAAGTTTGTTATTTTGTATTTCAGAAACACGAAATGGAACAACAGATGGCAAACTGCATTCCTGATTTTAGAAAGTCTCAAACAATGCTTGCCTCCTTTTTGCTCTTTGTCTTTTTTTTCTGACTATCTCATTTCAATTTCTAACAAATATTATTTGGATCCTTCCTAGCCCGAACATATATCAAAAACCAAGCCAAGGAACTATGAAAAATGTCGGAAGTAGATGCGGTTTTCCTTCCTTGCGGAGGGATGTTAGCCCTTGGCTACACTTATTTCCATGTTTAATGTGTCCTATTTTCAGGCTTAGGTAGTATCCCCCAAAAATTAATCAGGTGGTGCCTATTTATGATCACCCTATGATATCTACAAGCATCTAAGCTGGCGGAAATAAAATAGTGGGAGCATCAATAATTTTCCAACTCCCCCTGGACCGATGCCTGCTGTTCCACATTTCCATAGCTACTTATTGGGCGAGGTTAAATTAAGGTTAAGCTAGCGGGTGTGGTCCGTACCGTCAAACCTTATCTATATGTGACGTCATATCTAATACAATGAAAAAGGAAACATGCATGCATTAATCTGGCATGACTCTACACACTAACAGATAGAACAAAGAAAGATATCCTCTAAAATGAAAGAACAACGCCATATACACCCCCTTTCAAGGATGGAAATCTTATTGTCTTCCATCATGCCACCCTAGAATACCATCAGAAGAATCCCCCCCTTTACCATTCTCACATCTACTTAGCTATCTAGCAACTCTTAGACGAGCATTGCATCATAAACCATCCCAAATTCTAACCCCCAAGAAAAACCCCACAAATCTCATCCCCCCAGCACCGCATCCTTACAAAAAACCCACTTTCCATAAACCCAACCTTACCTCCGCCACAATGACACCCACCCTCAGAGAAACAAAGCACCATCAAAACCACATGCTCTGTCCCCATGACTTTCCCGGTAACTAACTAACTATAGACCGGTTTGCCGTCGCAGATCAGATCGACCAAAAGCGTTCGGTGGTGACTACACGGCCCGAGTCCACATTGATTGACGGGGGCCTCTTTGGGCTCCTTCCGCTTTCGTTTCCGCAGTTTTCCAAATTCCGATCCGGAAAACGCCAAACTTAATTCCTGCACCCATGGTCCGGGGACGTGACATGGCGTTTCTAGCGTGATACGAAAATATGATCAAATAGAACGCTATTTCGCAACGGAACTTTGTAGGAGATTGCAGGTGTTATTGAAAGAGTCGTGACAAGCATGACATGATTAGTTCCTAGGGAAACAGCCGCAACTAGGCTGCTTCAAGCTTTGAATTTCCTAACGGATTCTTTCAGCGTTGCTGTGAGCCATGGCCAAGCTGAGCCAGATATCTCGCATATAACCTTCACCAGAAATGAATGACCCCTCCCAGCCAGCGCCTTTGCCCATGCCCATGTATTCCGAGGCTACAAATAGCCAACAATAAACGCCGCCATCAATCTTTAACCCCATAAAACCCGTCATCATTCATCTTCGGCAAACGGAAGTGTCCTGTACCCATCACTCCTCCATCATCCCCCATTCCCATTCCCCTTCCTGCTTCTCATCCTTGGCTTCTTCACACTCCTTTATCCCCACCTCCTTCTCCTTACACAGCAACCTCCTTTCCTTCTCCAGAACCTCCAACTCCCCAGCAATCCACGTCGCCCTATTTTCACTCGTAACTCTCTTCGCCTTCACACTCAGCCTTTCCGCATCATTCTCGGCCGTCTTCTCATGCTCAAGCAACCACTTCGCCTTCCCCTCAACAGCTCTCTTCTTCGCCCTCAACAGCGACCGCCTATTATCCACACCCAACAAGTCAATCAGTACCTCTCTCTCGCGACCCTTGAGGCTCTGGAAACTTGTTGCGCGCTGCGTGCGGCGGTCTGAGAGGTAGGTGCGGAAATTCTGGCAACCGCGGTGGCTGATGTCGCGGACTCCTGCGCGGATAATTGGGGAATTGGGAGAGGAGGGACCGGAGAGGGATCGGGCACGGGTCGAGTGTGAGCGGTTTGAAGGGCTGGTGGTGGGGGTTCTTGGTGTTTCTGGTGTTGCTCTTTCGGATGCTGTCGTCTTGGGGATGTAGAGTGGGGTGGTCAGGTAGGGTTTCAGTGCATTATAGAGTTTTTTCTCAACATCCATGACAAGTAGGAAATAGGGTGCAGTGGGGGTGGTGTGTCTGGGTAGGATGACTGTTATGGGTTTTGATGGACTAAATGATGATGCTTGCTGGGGGGGGGGGGGTGTATGTGGGATTGGTTGGCAAAGAAGGGATTTGTTCGGGTTGCTGTCAATCATCCATATGTTAGCAAACAGAGCAAGACAGCATGAAAGAAAGGAATATATTGAATGAAGGTCTTTAGATGTGGATGTATCTCATGCACTCACCCACCTTCTATAATGACAGAACAAAGGTTTCACCCACAGCGGGGGAAGCAGCTGGGAAGCAGTCAAAGTGGAGGAACGACTGTAGCAGCTATCAACCCGTATATCAATGAGTTATTGACGATAATGATATCCAAAGATTGATGGGATGACCTGCGTAAGACTTCCAAGCAAAATAGACGCAGAGAAAAGATGAAGCTAGGAAGAAAATAAACAAACCAACCCCCCCTTTCTTACCTGGCGGTTACCTTTCCGGGGACAAGTTAGACGAGGAAACTGCCACACGGTGCTCTTGTAGAAGGAACAGACAGGCCTTGGATGCCGTCCGTAATCACCGATCTTGTCTGCTGTGATATCAGCCTGGTGAGCTAGCTCAAGCTTGGGAAAAGAATATAGCCGTCTGCATCCAGTCCAAAAAAATACATCGTTTGGTTTAATCTGATGTAGATTATAGCATATGGAGGGAAAGGGCAAGATTCATAGGCACTGACCAACGTGAATGTAAACCAGGCAGACTGACCGTCTGGAATAGCGACGGGATTTCGTGACTGTAGCGCAAATAGGTTTCGAAACGAGGGGACTAGGCGAGTAGATGAAATCTCCTAGGGTAGCTAAGATAGTAGGTAGTTGGTTTATTCTTGAAGAGTAAAGGCAATGAGGTTGTAGGAAGGAGAGAAGTGAGATGGAATGGACATGATGTCGTAGGCAGGGAGGTCATTTGACCCCCCCTATTTTGATGGTAACAGGCTGCAGTTATCATTGGGTTGGCGGAGCAGTAGGTACTTCTGGGACTCTCTGGGAGCGGAGAGAGGGCGGGATTCTGTTGTACTGTAGAGGGGCACTGTTTCTGATAGGAGGATGGATATACGCCTTTCATGAGCTCCTCTGGAGGTAGACCAGGGAGCAGGGAGGAATCCCCTGAATAGATAGGAGAAGCATTTAGAAAATCTATGAGATTTTAAGTCTTGGTACATGACCATACATGTACGTACTCTCACATAAGACAAAAGAGGCATGGAGACGATAGAAAGCCCAAGAGGAGAGTCACTTGGAAGACAAAAACAAACATGGCAAAGGAATACCTCATCAAACATAACCAATAACCAACGCACGAAAACCTCCCAACAAAACATAAATATCAGAAATAACGACATCTATCGATGCCCCAAATTAACCCCAGACGCCCTCGCAATCTCCTCCACGGATCTCTGCGCAAAATCAACCATATCCCCACTCCCACTCGACCTCCTTCCCCTTCGATGATGCTGATGATGATAATCCCTCTCTCTATCCGCAGCCAAGAGGTCCTCATGCTCAATATTCTCAAACGAGTTGTCGCTCCGGTTCTTCCTCAACCCACCCCTATCATAGTCATATGCAGCCCCATATGCCAGATCATCATCGACACCACCGGGCATATCCCTATCGCGCCGCAGATTCTGGCTCTCGCGATCAAACGCTGACATGAGCACACTCAGTCGCTCCTTTTGCGATGCAATATATCGCTCCTGCTCTGATCTTGAACCCGAAGCGATGTTATCGGGTAATAGCTTGCCGCTGGCGCTTAGCTCTGCGGCCTGCATGTCACTGGATTTCCCTGACGCAAGAGATGTGACGGTAGCAGCAAGTAATGAGACAAGGTCCGAAGCAGGGGTAGCAAGCGAAGATGCAGCAGCGGTAGTGCTGGGGATGCTGAAGCGGGATAGGAGCGATTGTGCGAATGCGGTTGCTCCGGCTGCTGCGGGTGGGGGAGGCGGGGCTGCGGCCGCTGTTGGTGGGAGACCCAGTACTTTTTCTCGGAATAAGTCAATCGCTTTGTAGAAGTATTCCAGGCCAGCTTTTCTAGCGTTGTCGTGTGCTTGGCTGATGAATTGTTCGATTTCGCGCTCGTGGTGGAGGAGGAACGGGTCGATGTATTGGAGGTAGAGCATTTTAGCACCTTGAGTCTGCGGGAGAACGAGGTAGGAGAGCGCACAGAAGCGGATCCAGCTGTAAAAGGGGAACCTGTTTACGTGGGAGTTTGTTAGGAGGGTGGATGGGCTCTGAGGGTGTTTGCGGGATCTAGAGGTAACATACCATCCTACAATGAAATAGGTCCACGATTCAACCAGCAACACAATCGACATTACAACCCAGTACATCAGCCATGGTGCTAGTTGGGACGGATCCGAGCTGCGGAGGGCTTTGTAGGAAGCGAAGATAGGGAAGAGGATGGTGAGGACGGAGCTAGAGAGGAGATATCAGTGTTAGAATTGGAAGCCGTTCAACAACACTCCAAGGAGCAATAACGGCAGCAACCGATAGGTTTAGTTTAACAGCAAGGAAAAAAGGGACTCACGAGAGTAAATCCGCAATGATCCCGAACATGATGGCTAGCCGTCTTTCAAAACCAAGCAGGTACCGTTCCGAACAAACGCAAACCGACGACGGTAGAAGCGGAAAGAAACAGGAACGCCGGAGGGCTCGGAATAACAAATTTAAACCGAGATCTTGCGAACGGAGCGTGTGGATGCCTTTCGCTTCAGAGGCCGCAGAGGATTGCGGGGAGCTGAAGGTCGGGCGGGGCGAGCCTGATGAGACAGGGAGGCGGGATCTTGGGAGATACTAGTATCAGCCGGAATAAATGATTTTGCCCCAAACGACAGATATCCGGGAGGGCAAAACCAAGGACAGGTCGCAAGATCCAGATCCCAATCAGGCTGAGGAGGCGGGTGTAGTTGTGAAGCCGGCCGGAGGAATTCTGATGGACGACGGGCACATTGAATCTCTCGCGTGTCGTCATCACAGGTTGCAGCCCTGCGCTAGCCGCATTGGGCCCGCACTGATGAACTAGGGCTTTTTCTTAGGGCTTGCGGCTTGGCAAAGGTCTTGCGGCATGTCAGGGACATCTATGGATAAATAGTAGTATCGAGATGATGTGTACATTATAATTATACAGAAAGATATGATGGATACGAGGTACTGTTCCTATATACAAACGCGCCAGGACCAAAATACAGTAGTTATCCAAAATGATCTACGAAGAACCCGCTCGGCAACGAACGGAGCGAACCACCCAACCCGATCACGAAAGAAGATGGATATATCCTTCTAGCTCTACTGGGTCTCTCCCGAGGATACGGACTCTTTCTCAGCATCCTCAAGACTTTGCTCATTGCCCAGAATAGGATCGCGGAGCACACTAGCAAAGCAGACCAAGAGAACGCTGAGGCAGATACCGGTGATGCAAAGTAAGCGTTGGGTATGACGATACGCGTCGATGACACCGTCGCGGATTGGCGTTCCGACGGGATTGGCGGCTGTGAATGCAAATGGATCGGCATAGATAGTCGCCGAGTCAACGGCATCTCCGACCCTGGATATGATAGCTCCTGGGAGCACTTGGTTCCAAATGGCCCCGGAAATGGTGTTTCCAAGTGCCGAGCCGATGTTGTAAGACGCCAGATATAGACCGGTAATAACGGCCACATCTACTCCTAGTCAGTGGATTTGGTCGGAGATCAGTAGGGTAGAGATGGTATCATACGTTCATGTTTCGTTGCAGCTTGAATGCTTGCTTGGGCAGGATACGGGAATAAACCACCAGCTACGTGAAGTCAGCCCTGTATCAAAATCAAAAATGAATATTCTAGATTAACTTACCAATTCCGAGCAAAATTTGGGCACCGATCATACCGGAATGGCTGGAGCTGCTTGTTCCTCCACGGTAATTGATAAGCAGCCCAAACGCGACCACAAAAAGAATGGTTCCAGCGATGATTATGACCTTGAGTCGCCTAATCTTGAATACAATCAGACCAGCGATACAGCCAGTAATGACAGAAGAAAAGCTGTATAAGAAGCTGATACGCGAGGCGCTTAGAACCGACTCGTCGAAAGCAACAATTAAAACGGTGTATAAAAAGTCTCCTTGGAGGTACCATGCTAATGTGGGTAAGCAGAAGCTCTACGGGTTTTCTAAAACATATAAATGTGTACTCACCACAGTTGAGCATGACAGCCAGGCCGAGAGCACCCCAAACAGACCGGTCTTTCAAAAGCTAGACACGCAGTTAGTGATATGGCTAGACTGGACCAAGGAGTCAAGAAAACATACCCTGAACGGGATCATGGGATGCTTGCAGGTCTTTTCCCAGTAAATCCATGCGGGAATACAAAGGACTCCGATAACGAGTGGTGCGATGACTTTAGCTGTTTCCCACTGGGTTTTGACTCCTCCGGCGAGAGTAAATGGCACAAGAATTAGAGCAAAGACGGCAATCAAAAGAATGACGCCAATGACATCCAGCTGCCAGAAGAGCGCCATCGAGAGTTGGCGTGCGCCCAACAGCTGATAAGGGCTTTTGTAATTCTCCAGTACTCCGTCTCTTTTCGCCCTCCTGTGAACTATGAATAGAGAGACGATCAGAGGCAAGCAGGAAGCTACGGATTCGTTAGTTCCCATATTATAACACAGGGTCAATGGATATATCGGGCATTACCTGGGTATATTATTGCCCACATTCCAATACCTACGGGATGTTAGTTATCGTCCATAGTAGCATCTAAGTGAACCGTACCCCATTGCCAGTTTATATGGCTGAGAACACTGCTGGTTACGTTACCGCCAACCCAAGAATTGATCTGTATTTCGATTAGATGGCTTCACTTGGGAGAGGGGCTAATTGGCGAACTAACGAGGAATGGAAGCGCAGGAATGTAAGAGAATAGCAGCCGGGATCGAAGGGACGTTGTGTCAGCAATGAGAACTTCGACAAGCAGAATTATGCCGGTATATCCTATCTGTTAAAAGGTTAGAAAATATGCCAATGTGAGGGGGGCAGCATTGGGGTTATTCTACCTGGTAGAAGATAGCCCCGGCGCAGAACCCTTGCACATTGGTCGCAGTGGCTTCAATGATAGTTCCTGGTAACCATAAGCAAAGTCCACTAAACTGGTTCCCAGGCACAGTTTCCCCCACATACCCATAACATAGAATATGATCGTGATGAAAATAACTTCTGCACGGCCAAACACATCGGCGATCTTTGCTATCGTGGGCTATATAGGGTATTGGTCAGCTCAACCATAGACTTTGGCTGTATAAAATTAATTGTTTAGAAATGAAGGGTATTCATACCTGAGCCGCAGCGCCAATGACGCCTCGAAGGACGCCTACCGTTGCCAATAAGCTATGTTGGCCATATGATGCAACAGCATATGGCTTCACGAATCTCGTCAGTGCCTTTTCCCTGGTCTAGTTTGCTAAGGCTTAGAATTTACCTGGTAAACGCCGCGAATTGTTCCATCTAAACCGTAGACGTAGGCAATGAGAAAAATACCAAAAAAGAACAGTATGCGATCCGGCAGCGTAAAGTAACGGGATATGGCCTCAACCCGGCTAACACCAGGACTTGTTTCTCCCAGGATATTCGCAGGTTGGCCCTCCCGGCTCGGATCGGATACATCGTGTGGTTGCTTCATAGCTTCCCTCCCCGCTTCTGAAACACCCATGTCTATCTAGTTACAGCAACCAATTGACAAGCAAACAAGGGGTGGCCAAAGAATTCGCCCAGATGACGAGAGCAAGAAATGAAGAACGAAAAAGTCAAGCTAAAATCGGGGGAGGATGCCGGCTTTTGAATCCATGGGGGGAGGGCAAAAAATTCCCTTGCGCCCAGCAGACGCCAAGAAGCGCAGACGGAACCCTCGCCTCAGCCAGCTCCCTGACTGGCTCTGGAGCCACACAACTAGGGGGAGATCGGGATGGAACATCCAGGTGGTGTCATGGCGGCGTGAGATAACTTTTTTATCTGATGGGACTAGGCCCGTTTCGAGTAATCTGATGGGAGATTGATAATGATGGCGGCCAACGAGAAGCCGCCAACGCTCGTATTCCCACGCGCCGGCGGAGGGGTCCATGGGATGCGGTTGGCTGGATCAATGGACGGGCGGACAAGGGCTTCTGGAGCACACGCTTCTCTGGTCCATGCCAAAGCCAAGCAAATCCTTGCCGGGAATCAGCTTTCACGTGAGAACACAGCTACTGGTAGCTTCCAAGGTTCCATGGAGCATGCAACTGTGATTGCTTGAAATAACAATTTACAGAAGTGTCCTTTGGAAAAACTCCATTTGAACACTATATAAGGCCATGGTTTCGCGAGACGTGGCCATGGCTACATTCTGCCTAGTCACTAGGAAAAAGTATGCCAAGGCCACAACCAAGGCCACGTGCAGAGATTTTGGAATCAGTAAGCTCGGTTCTGATGCATAGGTGATCAAGCTGATGTTTTTTTCTGTAGTAGCTTTTGTGCTTTCATGATGGTACAACAGCTCCTATCTCACCGCATGTGCAGGTGAGAACTTCAGACATTTGCGGGCTGGCAACTGAGCCAGTTCAATGTCACAAAGCAGAGCACTATCTGGGTGGAGTGGAGATTTCTCTGACTTCTCTACAAGAGAGTAGCTGGAAAGAAGATGGATGAGATTATTGAGGAGCAGGTTCGCGAGGTGAGTTCCACCACACTCTTCTTAACCCCCAGTTCTGTAACTGACTAGCCTCTACCTCCCATGTAGTTTATCCTGAGACTGTGGACGGATGAATACAATCTAGACCTTTCAGTCCAGTATAAGCCCACCCTCAGTGTTGAGGATCTGCTGTCTGTCCTCTATTACCACTGGTGCTTGGACATGTCGGCGGTCCCACATGAGTGGTATACAGTACAGCTTCCGCTGCTGATGCTGATGACTGCCTATACTTCATCTCGTCCAGGAGCACTTATCGAGAGTGGCTGCGTTCGGGGATCTAACGATGCTCTACAATACCGGGATGTGGTGCTCCGTGTCATCCCCAATCTGGAGGATCCAGAGCGTCATGTTCTAGTGATAGAAGTGACTCTGATGTTTATGAAGGGAAAGAGAAACAAATCCCAGCCGTACATCCCCTTTCCGTCCCTGCTGATGTGCGCTTCGCTTGGTTGTATGACTGTATTGACCTCTTGGTGTAGGACAACCTACATATTCCAGGAGTGGGATGACAACCTGGCTTTATGCCCAATCTCTCGTTTTATTGCACTGGTGCTTGCGGATTGAGCCTTTGAGGCACAGCGTATTGACTCTCCAGATGACATCTTCCGTATTGATGTTCCTCCTTGCTGCAACAGTTTACAGTGGAGGTGGAGATCTGAGAAGCTCAACATACCAGTCTTTCACCACACCTACCATACCGCACACAGAGTTCGCACCTCACCCGACTGTGCATTACCGTATGATGCGTTCAACCAGTACCTCCAGCCACTGATTCCTTACTGCATCAGAAGGGCCACGGCAAATGCGGTGGATGGTAAGCAGCTAAAGTAGAGTCTCCATATTCATGGTCATCATGTGCTAACTGGAGAGTAGATGTCGTATTGGCAGCAGAGCGGAACCAGGTGCTGGGCCACTCCCAGACTGACATCTTTGAACGCTCGTACCTGTTGCAGAAGGGGAAATGAGATGTGCAATCTGCATATCTTGGACATCCAGCCTGCGAGTCGGTCATCTGCGCCGTTGGAATGATGAGTTTGACATGGGACCTGAGGGTCCCCAAGGAGCTAACTAATGAGCAGAAAACTGCCATCAAACAGGACCCCATTCTTGCTGAACTCAATCACCAGAAGCAGGATATGGTAAGTGACATGAGATACCAATATGGATCCATTCTAAAGGCTCAGGGCACAGACCTCCACACCCAGCATGGGGAATGCAGTCTCTTTCGATCTCTTAGTAGCTTTGTGGAGGAGAAGCATACACTGCACCCTCTTTGGACACAGGTAATCTGCAACTGGACTGCGCTCTGTAGCCTGCAAGGGTGCTACCGACTCTCTATCGCTAGCAAGCCGATCTGTAACCAACGGGTAAGGTTAGGCCTATTGGGAGTCTGTAGGCTTGTTGACTAGGACAGGGGGAAGTGCCACTATCTCGAGTAAGGAGGATATCGTTTAGAGGATCCTGAATACCGGTGATAGTCACGGCTGGTGGCCTACGTTCTGTAATGTCAGTGTGGGACGTAGGACTCATCTGTATTCGTAGGGCTTGTCTTGGACGAATGGTGCGGGGGAAGAGGGTATGTAGAATAAGGGGTACCAAAGCTAGTATGGTTTAAGGAACTTGAATAGGATAGAGCGTAATCCAATGAGTGGTAATGAATCTGAAATTGATCGTGGTCAAGAAGATAAGCTCCTTGATCCTGTAGGTAATGAGCATGTTTATATACATGATAGAATCTCTTGTAGTCCTGGTAGACCGTCATATCAGTCACGTGATTCCTTCTTCCCTGGAACTAAGTTATCCCGTCCCTAGCCTTCCCGCTAGCCCCGCGGTGCCCGCTGTCATCCTCTGCCAAACCAGTCTGGCTCTGCTTCTACATCCCACTGCCACCACAGACCCGTAACTCTCTCCTCCTCGACCTGGAATCTCAGCAACATCAGGTGGTGATCCTTTGCAAGGATAGCCTGCGTCTTCGCATAGTCCTCGTCCGGCTGAAGGAAGCTGTACACGTCCGTCTGATAGAAGATCAATGGACACTCCGATGCGAGACGGTGGTTGAACACCACAGACAAAGACACCTCGCCTGAAGGTGAATTCTCAGCAGCTATATTCAAAGTGAACATATTGTTGAAGCCTCGGTAGTTTCCCACATAAAGCATCCGATCTCGCTCGGGGTCATTCGGACGCCTGTTCTTCTTCCACGGGGCCTCAATATGCTCGCGATAAAACCCTGCCGCAAGCCCCGCCTCCTTCTTAACCCAGGGTAGTAAATCGACCACCGGCTTTAGATCATAAAGAGCCTGTGTTAGAATTTGCGCGGTGAAGTCGCTCGCATCCCCGAAGTCCCTCCCATTCGTCGCGGTAACAATAGCACTCTGTGTCTCCGGGAACGTGTACACACTAAATACAGAGCCTCGCATACCACCAGTATGACCCACCGCCGTAAGGGGATAGGGCCCATTCTCTTTGCCAAGGACATACTTCAGATGGCTCTGATGCTCCTTGCCATGGGTAAGCGCATTCCCGCTAAATGAGCTTAGTTTCGACGAAGGCAGGTCAATGCGGAACCAGCCCATTCCGTACGTGGCGGGTTTGCTGAACTCGGGGTCGTCCGCTGGCAGGGCCCAGTAGCCGCGGCGGACACGGGTCATTCCTTTCAGTGGATTGTTGGAGATGATGGGTTTATGGTTGGGGTCGGTCTCGCTGCGCTCCGCGTCGAGAACCGCGGTGCACCAGGTGAGCATGTCGTTCAGACTACTGCGCATGCCAAGACAAGCAAGGAGCGGGGAGTGGTCGTCGCATGGCCATGAGGAATCAGAGAGGGGGTAGAATTGCCCATCGCTTAGTTTTGTGCATGGGATTGCAAGATTCCCGTCATTCTCGATATCAGCTCGGGTCATTGCTGTTCTGTGCATCCCTAGTGGCTCCAGAATCCTCTCGCGAACAAAGTCGGCAAAACGCTGGCCTGAAACATGTTCGACGATGAGAGCCATCAGCCCCGCCACTGCGTTATTATACAGCCACTTTTGATTGAATCTTTGCTCTCCATTTCTGTTTCTAGTCGGCATGGCGTTTAAGATAGGAATCAGATCCTCCGCATCACTCGCAATGGTCCCCCTCGGACCTACCGTCAGCATGAGAGGCGAGGCAAGTCCCGTTGAATGTCGAAAACAATCGATAATATCAGTCTCTTGTCCGATCTTTGGATCACCATCGGGGTTAAATTCCGGGAGATGCTGTTGGATCCGATCGGTCCAGCTAAGCTTTCCTTCGTCGACGAGAATGGCCACCGCGGCGGACGTGAACATCTTCGAGCAAGATCCAAGCATGTATATGGTATCCTCGTTGGCGGGCAAGGTGAGGTTGCTGTCGCGGTAGCCGATGCTTTTTGTCATGATTTCACGGCCATGATGGACAACGCCAAATGTAATTGAGGGGGTCTGGCAGGTTGAATGGATTTGTTGAATTTGTGGGAGGCATGATGTGAGCCTACGCAGGGCTGCGTCCTGTTCCTCGTTCATTTTGCTGAGAAAAAAAAAAAATTGGATCGAATGGCAAGCTCGACAGGAGTAGAGAGACAGGCGTGTTCCAGGGGGAAGGGGGCATATAAATAAGATATCTCACAATGCTCGACACTTGCCCCGAGCTCGCCAACTACGAGAGCGCCTGGGATATAGCCTGCCTGCACGGATATTTCACTCTTGCTACTTGGAGATTCAGTATTATGTTGAGAAGCTTCCGCTAATGAACTACAATGGCACGTTTTTTTCTCGCCGCATGCGACTTGACTTCAATTCCAGCTAGCTAACGAATGGACAGCAGCGACTATCTGCAAACTTGGATCACCACGTGGCTCAACCCCCAGCTACATCTCCACCATCGACCTGAACAACCCGCCGTTCTCCTCGCACCTCCGCCCGAGCAAAAGCTCCGCACGTCGAAATCATCCTCACTTGGGGAGCGCTGCGCCCTCTCCGTTGGCGGCGCTAGCGGAACCGGTGTCACCCCAGGGGAACATATTGTGCTGCAGTCCTCCGTGTAAGCTTGTGCCGCGGTGCTCGTGGTCTTTCATATGCTAGGTACTCACTGGATGTGGGGGGGTTGGGTCTATTGTCGAGTATGTTAGCAGAGTAGTAACAAGGGAGATAACCAGGGAGAAAACATGGATTCGTACCTTTTGAAGATCGAAAAATCGGAATTGTTATAGAAAGCGGTATTTGGCTTGAGGTCTCGGTGTTGCTTGAGATGGAAGAGAGACAGATCGAGAGGCGGGAAAGAACTCGGTATTTATAACCTTTGGGCGTGGATAGTCCATCGCAGCTCATCTCAGCTTCTTTCAATCCGGAAGATTAAACCGGAAGATTAACCCGGAGGATTGAGGGGTAGCATCGTGCCTTTTGCCTAAGTTGGACAGATGCAGCGCCCGCTGTCTGCCAAGATGATGCTGTCGTTGGCCTGTTCTGCGGCCTGCCACCCTGTAAAGCCGAATCTACATACTAACTACTAATAATAGATCCTCCACAAGATTCCAAAACATTGCAGGTTTGACATCGAGCTAGCAGTGGGGCAAGGCCACTAAAATTTAAGCTAACAGGCCTCTTCGCCAGCACCGATTTCTTCTTTTTCTTCCTTCATTGGCTCGGTCGCTTCATACTCCCCTCCCAATTGACCAGTGATCACCCTTTTCTTTGGCAATTCGTCTCAGGCCCCCCGCAGATCAAAATCGCGGACACTCCCCGCTGCCGAACCCCGGACAATCACTTTAGCCGGCACCACAGATCAACATCGCGGGCACCCCCACCCCGTACGGTGCATGATACATCTATCATTCAGGCATTCTCTTCTCGTCACCCAGCTTCATATCCCAGCACCCGTTGAATCATGCAGACGATTCCAAGCGAACGGGCCAATCGAGCTGGGGAAATGCGGACTGCTCCTCAACCCCGCCAATCACTTTAGCCACCGGGCTGATTACATACAGAATGGTCCGCATTGCGCAATCAAATTCTAAATGTTATCGGACTTGGGGTCAGCACAGACCACATCAAGCATGGCAGCCACTCACTACCAGCTACAGGGTCTATCTTGCGACATTACCTAGGGAGTTGTTCCTTGTGACCCTGCAGTCATTACTAGAGTGTAATCAATTAATGCCTGACTTGAGACGGTGAGGGCAGTTTCACTCTTCTAAAGTACTAGTACTGTTGGCCCTGGAATTTCATCCCTCTGCCTTTATTGGCATCATGAATACAACGCTGGGTCTCCAGGTCAGAGCAGCCATTGCGTGAACTACTTTTATGTATGCGCATTAAGGATTATGATCAGAGCATATACATAATGTCATTGATAGAGCCAAGTAGACGCTGTATTCCCCTGACCTACATCCTGCAGTTGGTTGTTTACAAAACTTAGGGCCGTATTTTAGCCAAACTGCAACCAAAGCTCATTCCTCACTTGGGCAAGACAAAACAAGTATTTGAACACTAATGACTCAGTTCTCAGGTACGTAAGGCGTCTCAAATGGGCGTTCAGCCTGAGGGGTGAGGCGAGCCAGATGCCGTCGCTCGTTGCCATTCCAGTCGACAATAGCGGTATGCGCGGTGACCCGGTTCTAGACTCATTAGATTCATACTCCACGAACAAACAGACCGACTTAGAAAAAAAACACTCACATCCCAAATGACCACTGTCCCGGGCTCCCACCGCACCCTAACCTGATGTTCCAGGCAGCGCGCGATATGATTCAGCAGAAACCCCAGCAACATCTCGCTCTCCTCTTTCTTCATTCCAATGATACTTGTTGTCACTACTTCAGTCAGCCTACCCTTCAGAGAAAAAGCCAATAAAACAAAGACAAGCGAACTTACGCGCATTAACAAAAAGCGCCTTCTCCCCTGTAACCGGATGGGTGCGCACAAGCGGGTGTTCAACGTTCAACGGCTTTCGACGAACCAGGCTCCCCGCCCGATAATAGGGCTCCGTCTGCGTGATCCCATCATGCACACCCCTCAGCCCATGCAATCTCTCTTGGAGAGCCGGCGACAGCCTCCGATATGCCTCGACTGTGTTCGCGAAGCCTGTATCCCCGCCGACCTCGGGCAGCTCCAGCGCGTAGAGGATCGTCGCTCCAGGCGGCTGTTCCTCATATGTGACGTCTGAATGCCAAAGTACGGTGCTGTTCTTTGCAGCGAGAAATGTCTCGAAATCTCCGTTGTTGCTTTGCTTTTGGTGCACGATGTGGATTTCGGGGTAGCCTTCGGGGACGCCGGCTGTTGGGTGGACGTGGTGTCGTCCGAAGTAGCTACCAAATGCGATTGCCTGGTCTATTGGGACGTCGGCAAAGTCTTGGTTGCGCAGGACGAGGACTTTGCGCTGGGCTGCGAGGAGTGCGAGTTGGTCTTTTGCAGGGTTTAGGAGTGAGGAGAGTTGGAGTCCGGTTATCTCAGTGCCGGTTGTCGGTGTTAACTTCTTGAATGTTACTCCGGGAAGTAACAAATCTGGGAGTGACGGGTCGGCGTTTTTGCCTGGGTCCTGGTGTGTATAGGGCTCCAGCGGAGGAAGCTGGTCTGCGTGGTCCCAGACTGGGAGGTAATGAGGGTACTATCATGGTCGCTTAGTTCAGAGTCCGTGTATGTATATTGTTTCTTGAGCACGCAGACTCAATGGGAAGCATACTTTGGCATCCGTGGTGCCATTCTCTTGGTCAATAGCCCGTATAATCTTCGGTCGTACCCCGTTCGAATCTCCCTTGGCCCTGTCGCCAACATCCACACTGGAGGTTTGGTTTTCGGTCTGTACAGCCATTCTGCAAAACGACCTTCGGAGCGATACTTGTCATTTGAGTGAGAGGAAAGTTGCGTGCTCTCGATGTGGAGTTTTGGGATATACTATCAGCGCAACTCCGCACGGTGCACTACTTTGCAATCCATCCCCTGCAATTACCCCACCACAGGGAGGCCCCGACTTGCCCGTTCGTTTCAGCCGAGATGCATGCATCGGAGTTGGCCTTCTGCCATGCGGGGAACCTTGCCTTGCCAAAATGCTGTGATGAGCGGGCCACCAGGACCTCCACTTGCTTAACGAATTCCACTACGAACTAGATCACTTTGTACCACCACGCTTATTTAGTATGAGAGACTACTTCTCGGACAAACAAGACAAACACAACAAGGGAGTTAACTTAACTTTTCATACTAAATTTAGTGCAGTTGTGTTCGCGGTCCCCCCCTGCTCCAGGGGTCTCCGCCCCAAGCCCAACGTGCCCAACCCTTAGAGCCAATCCATTTCCCGAAGTTACGGATCTATTTTCCCGACTTCCCTGGGTGAAATGACTATGATGTCGGTACCTACTCAAGCTCTGTCAACAAGCCTTGGTGGCATCTGTAGGGCTCGAGGAATTTTCCTTCTCAGTGTGGTGTGCTTTTGAATTATCCAGATGGGACCAGGAATCAGGATGTAACACCTGGATGCAGCACTAACATCTAGCTGAGCCTTGGGGCAAGTTATTCGGCGACTTTTGCAATTTTTCCCTCCCCTGGATAATACCTGAATGTTGGTCTCCACATGCTGGTTGGTTTTCCTTGGTCATAGATCCCTTCTGACCTGCCAGGAGGTGGAATTTGCGGCTGCGTTCCTACAGGCCTGGGTTTTGATATCTTCTGCCAGTAGCAATGGTGTCATCGACCATGCTTCTCATGCCCCTGTCCAACGGATTTTAATGCATTCAAGTTCTCTCGCCAATGCGGCTTTATGTTACTGGCTCCGATGTTAACTATGAGTAGTGGGTCTGGAGAGTGGCAGGATGGGGTCAGTTGGTGATCTCTCCCCAAAGATACGGGTGATCCGGCTCGAGATCCGGCACGGCCGGGTATATACTCCGTCGACCACCCTGCCCATAGCCTCACGGCTATGAAGAGTGGGGTGAGGGGAGCAGCGGAGGATTCGATTCCCTGATAATCCAGTCCTGGTGGGCACATCTCCTCTGGCAGGTTAGCTGCGAATTAAAAACTGCAAGCAAGCTGGATATTGTCCCTATAACTGTTATTAGCATGAGATGTTGCTTTCCCAAAGTAAGCAGTTCTAGAGAGCTTTGGAATCCGATAAGCAAGAGCTGCCTAGGCCTAATAGATATTCCTCTAGACTGCTAGAATTCTAAGTCTAAGTCAGCATGAGATTCTCACTATCTACATCTAGGAGAACAAGATATAGCCAGACGAACTGGAACGGTTCTATTCTCATTCTCGCAGCCTGCATTGGAGCCTCCCCAAGTGTCACACTCACTTTCCGTTCGGCTCCCTTCCATTGCAGAGCTCGAAACCGGAATTCCAGCATATGCAAGTGAGCCACCAGATTCCGCAGAATTGAACCGCAGGCACAAGAATACTCCCCCAGTGATGGGTCCTTCAGTGGAGAATTAGGCATGGATGGCGTGATTGTCACCGCAGTGGCTGAATACCCATAGTGCCAGGACATGTTGATGGCCTGTATATATTCTTTGGTCCCACCTTCAAGTATTGTTTGAATACCCAGAGAGAAGGTGTGGGAGCAGAGAGCATTCCACTGGGAGCGCGTCAACATCACGTTCTGGCACTTAAAGGACGTTAATATGGCCTCGGCCGATCTGGTTGGTTCACACTGGAATCCACAGACGCTCTTCATACCATAAAATGCGAACCCCAGCCATATTAACCATACAGTAAATACTATTTAACACCTTGGAGCAGGAAGGTAACCGCGTAGAGTGTGCAGTCCTGCGGCAAACCCTTCAGTCGGGGGTCTGGTGGGAGGCATCTGTCTATGGTCAGGTTCATTCCAAGGTTCCCTTCAGTGTGCTAATGGAATATAATATTTTCTTTGTGTGTCTCCATGCTGAAGTACTTTACTATAACTAAATTTTATCATATCTTCACTTCTACATTTCTGCACTCCCCCACTTTTACGCTTTCAAAATAGCCCATTATTTCCTTAGTTCCAGAACAGCTTTTGTCCTGGAATAGCTCTTGCCATGGAGTTGCTCTTGTCCTGAGATTGCTGTTATTGTGGAGTTGCTCCTTCTGTTGTGACACATTTGTTATGAACTTCTCTATCCATCTAAGTGAGCTACTAACTAAGTTTTAATTACAGTTCATTTGTGAATGGATTCCGTCCTATCACGGCCTGCCAGACTAATACTACTCCTCCTTTTTATGCTGGTCTTCTGCTGGCATAGACCTTTCCTTCACTTTGAACCTCATTAGAACATGGGAATCTTCAAAAGCAAGCTAAAGGTGGAATTAACTCAAGGAATTATGAGTACATCTGAGAATTCAGAAGTTTGCTCCTATTCCAAGGTTACTTACTTGGAATTTATAGTGTTGTTTTTTTTCGGGTTCGGGTTGAAAAACCGCCTCAGGCGCCCGCCCGAACGGGTTATCGGGTCGGGGGGTTCAACCCGAAAAGCCCATTGCGGGGTTTGTGCTAGTCCCAAATAGGCTTAAGACCGGCTGTATTAGGCTTAGTGCGTGACTAATTTGGATTAGCGCAGTTTTAATAATACGCGCTAGCCATATTGGAAATGTACTAAGCCTAATACGGCCGGTGTTAAGCTTATTTGGGACTAGTGCGAACCCGTCGGGTTCTCGGCGTCGGGTTTACAACACTGCAAGGTGGAGATCTCAGCGCGGCCAAAATTTTCGCCGAGGCACCATTGGTTCCCTTTCTTCATTCTATTTTCCTTCTCTGCATGGACATACATGCACATTCTCATGCAGTTTTGGTGTGCTTTGTGTGTCCACAGCTCATCTTTGCATTGTCATCTTGTCTTTGGTTTTTTCCTGTGTCTTTAGCCTCCAGTTGATTCAACACTAACTTGCATTGACTACCTGCCTGCTTTGTTTTATATTGATAATACCATTCCTCTTGTTCTTTGCCATTAATAGCTGTTTTCTCGTCATGCCTGTTCTGTGCCGCCAAAAGCACTCTCCCCTCAAAACCCGCCTCAGCAGAAGGGCATAAGAATATTGCAAACTGTGACTTGGCCAATATCCCAGTTTTTGCACTTTTGCTGCTCCCTCTACCTCCACAGCCAGGGGGCCCGCAGTTGCAAGAAAGTAGTACTCTACAAACTGCAGTTTAGGGTGTCAATCAAAAGAACAGGGCAACACTTCAGTCAACTTTGCTAAGCAGGAAAAGAAGGAGGGGGGGAATACAACTTTCATCAAGTTTCCTGGGGATAGTAATAATGGGTAAAGTGTTTTTCATCTTCTCTCACTCAAGTTTGCCATAGGGCTGCATCTTAGAAGTTCCAGGCAGTTACGCCAGACAGCCTTGTGATGCTGAAGAAATGTTGCCAAGAGTAAGTTCAATCACTGACCAGCTAACTTTGATTACGGAGTAGCTAGCTAGGTAGCTACTTGACTGGCTAAAAGAGCTCGACGGACGGTGACCAAACCCAAACTCGGGATACATAATCCTCCCGCTAGACCCCTTACACAAAAGATCTCCCAAAAACCTCGACGCAGCATATATTGAAGCTTCATATTCATATATCTACACCTTGATAAAACGCTGAACTTCCTTTGGATATTAGAGGTATCTACTCGTACTGGTCCAATCTCTGGATGGCACAGTGCAGGGCCATTCCCCTGCGGCCGGCTGCACGCGGGTTGTGATTGAACTTCCAAGTTATTTTAGGTTTGCCGCGGGAACTCGGTTTGGAAATGTGTGTCTCTACCAGCTTATTACCTACCTAGATTTCTCGATAGGAGCTGAGCTATATTGCTTCTCGCGTCACCCTTCTGATCAGCTTCCTCAACCACCAACTTTTCCATCCCGACTTCACGCTATTTTTTCACTGCTTATTTTTCTCCCACTTCACCTCCCTCGGATCGTTCTTTACATCAGGACCTTGCAGAATGACAGGAGAAAAGAGATCCAGAGATTCACCTCCAGACCCGACATCGCGCAAAAAGCAAGCACATGGTGAGCTACTAGAAGAGAGCCAAAGGAGATCATCCGCCCCCAAATTGATTAGATAAACGTATGTTAACTTGTTTATTTGATATTTAGGAGCTGTTCATTTCGGGGACGATGATGATGATGCCGCCGGGCCATCTTCGTCCCAAGCCGCTTTGGAGCAACCGGAGGGCTCGGCGCAGCCACCTGCTCCCAAACGTGCCAAGCATCCGCGTCTCTCCGACATTGTTCCAGAGGAGAAATCAGAATGGCGGCAATGCGAGACTGTGAAAGCCCTTTTCGAGCTTAGGGGCTGGAATAGTCAAGATTTTCTCGATAAACTTGAGCAACGGTTCGAGCTGGATAGCCTTCCCTTCTCAACATGGCTGATCAAAGTGGCAAGAACCGACCTTAGGGAGATACAATCCCAAGTACGTAATTCGGTCTGCGGCGCGGCTGGGGATAAGATCCGCTGGACAAAACTTGTCTTGGAGTCGGTACCACTTAGTGATAGCCAGGAAAATGACCTCATTTTCACCTGGATTAAGGTCAAGGAGATCAATTACTTACTACCTGGCGATCGCGATCACTTGGAAAAGTATGCTGGCCTGTTGGCCGATCTTCTTTCACCCCCCGATGGAGAGGTATCTGCCAAAACCATCAAAGCTTTCTACGGCGAAGAGGCGGTAAACTTAAAAAGGGCAACTACCAAGCCAAAAGGTCAATAAAATGGTGAAACAATAGTAGTGGCCACTTTGGGTACTTCTAAGTAGTAGAATTCTTCAATCGAAATTGTAATGATGACGAAAATGCAAAGCTATGGATAGCCGCTGAGCGGAGCCGCGCGGGACATATGGTTTAACTTAGGTTTGCGGCGGCATTTCGTCACTGCTGTCAAGACCCTTCTGAGACACATGCTGTGTTATAAAACATACTTAGAGACCACTGGCCTCTAAGGATTGATCCTTTTTGGTCTAGTTGGAATCTCACATGTGTTCACTTTGATCTTCTTTGAGATACCCAGAACAGCCTTTCAAAGGGAGTCTGCAGACACTGCTGGATTTTATCTATTAGCCAAACAAGCCCTACTGGTTGATGAAGAGTTCACCAAGCAGTTTTCAGCCTGGAACTGTGTCTCAACTTGCTTATTAGTTACCTACTTGGATTCCTGGGAGATCTTGCTTCTCATGTCACTCTTGTGATTAACTTCATCAATCACCAACTTTTCCATCTCATCTTTGCACTATTGAGACAGGATTTTCATCACTTATTTTTCTCCCACATTATCTTCCTTGGGTTATCTTTATATCAGGACTTTGCATAATGACAGGTGAAAAGAGACCTGGAGGGCCGTCTCTAGACCTCACATCAAGCAAAAAACGTGAGTTAGTAGGCAAGGCCATCCACCCACAAATTGATTGGACCAACGCATATTAACTTGTTTGGAATTTAGGAACTGCTCCCTTTGAAGAGTATGATGATGCCGATTTGCCATCCTGGACCCAATCCACTTTGAAGACACTAGAGGGGTCATTGAAGCCACCAGCTCCCCCTCCCCCTGACCCAACCATTATTGCTTTCTACAGCAAAGAAGAGGTAAACTCAAATGGGCAACGACCAAGCCAGGAGGTCTTTGATAAAACAATGGAATACTACAACCGCTGCCTATTTGGAGACTACAAGCCACCATACACTACGATTGTTGGACCATCAGGCATCGGCAAAAGCTTTTCCGTTCAACAGCTTGCGGTGCATCACGGAATGTATGTTGTTTACTCAAGCTTGGCAGATAGAAAATCCTCGGACTATCCACCTCGGTCGGTTATCGCCGATCAAATCCCCTCTTACACTGAAAGTATGAAGAGACTTGCTAGGTTCTGGGAATCCTACATTATTATCTCGTTAATGCATGTTGAAATCTGCAAAAGGGTCGGCATCAGTTCCGCAGGTTTCTATAACTTGCAAGTTCGGAAGAAGTATAAGCCATACCAGGATTCGTTTTCACACGCCGTTCGTCTCCTTGACAAGGCAGATATTCCTTTTCGTCAACTGTTTGCGAGAAGAGCGAATCCAAAGTTTGAGGAGTCCCTCAACAAATACTGCCAGGAATCCACAAAATCGCTTTCAGAATGGCTTAAAACTCTGAAGGACAACGGTCATAACCCTGACAGTCCTCCTAGGACGACACAGGAGATAACCCCAGAGGCAGTCATATGTATTGATGAAGCACGCGAACTTCTTGACGGTAACGAGTCCCGAAGGTTTCGGTCATTGAGAGATGCTCTCGAGAGGTGTTTTAGAGAAACAATCCGGAATGTGGACAATCCTGACTTACCCATTTTCCGGGGTGAATTTTTCGCCCTTGTTCTGGATACCACGCCAAAAATTGCAAATTTCGCACCACCTGAACCTAGGTCGGGGTCATGGCCACTATTCTCGCCGATATATAACATTCAAACCATGGATCTTTTTGCAAATAAAAGTTGCGAATTATTTGATGGATCTAACAAAGCGATTGATAGGACTTGGGGATTTGGTCGCCCACTCTGGGGTCGAAAAGTCCAAGCTGGGGTGGAAACCAGGGAAGTTGCGAAGTTGGGAAGACAGAAATTAGGTGGACAGGGAACTGCATGTCTACTTGCTCTCCTTTCGTATCGGATCAATTTCGACGTCATCAGGCTGTCGTTGGCGGAGGAAATGGTTTCTAAACACCTCCGTTTTGTTGTGTATATGAGCCCAAATGGAGATCTGATGCGAACAACCCAGCCAAGTGAACCGATACTAGCAAATGCTGCAGCAGGGCAGATGTTGAGGTCTAAAATAAGGCGGTGGGTGGTAGCAGAGCTTGTCACCTCAAGCCTTGAAGGCAGCATCGATCCTGGCGATTTGGGAGAGATGGTGGCAGCTCTTCTGCTGTTATTTGCATACGACAAAGCCCAATCTACTTTTCAATATGATTTTCTTCCAATGCTGATACGTCTGGACAAATTTATGGGATCTTTATTTGGCAAAACAGTGCGAGGTGATATCGCTGATCGGATGGGAACAGATACAGAGATGAAAGTTCTGTGGGAATCCGGAACTGTCTCCTTCAGTCATTTTGTCAAGTTGAACGAGAAACCAACAAAGGAGACACTTCGGCTCGCATTCAACCGAGGGGCGGCGTTATTTCTCCCTGACCGGTTCCCTGGCGCCAATATCCTAATTCCAGTTCGCGTGCCTGGAGCCGAAGACTTGAGTTTCTGCCTTATTCAGGTCAAAAATAGCAAGGACGACAAGTTAACTGCAGGACTGGAGAATTTGGCGACGGATGCTTTGGCCGACGCCCAAAAAAATTTGTTTCCGGGTACCAATTACCTTGGTATCGTGATGTGCCTCAGAGGAAGTGCGGATGATAGAGGCCAAAGTGTCGGTATCGCGACACCGACACTGATTCGACATACCCGCTCCCGGGCGCGGGCTAGGGGGCAACCAGACACTGCTGCTGCTAGTATGGATACCGCTCGTTATCACTGGCCGCAAAAGTCCAAACAACTTGTGGTGGTGGCAATGGGCCTTGATGAGACAATATATCCTCGGGTCAATTGCTATGGAGCGACTCTAGATGAAAGAATTGACGGTCTGCTTCGGGGATTACTTGATCGTGTTCCAAACGTCACAGTTCCCGAAGATGGGGATCAAACCTACGTGGACGGACTGATGCCGCTGAACTGATGCTGGCCTTGACTCCTCTTTCCCGCCGCTGCAATTTAAGCTCATTCCGTGTTTCTTTTCAAACATCAACCACTGTATCACCTGTGAGCTTTTGTGCCAGCTTTTCCCCTTTTGGTTTCTTTTCGCCGTTGCTGTTCCTCCGTGTTTTCATCCCTTCGTTTCCCTAGGAGGCAACCAGCACTCATACTTAGTGATGAAAACCTCATATCTAATCACGCAAAGCAAGCTTTCTGTGTGCTCAGGATCCCACTCAGAGTTTGTTGCCTATGCCATGCAGTCCTTGATACTCTCAACGGCAATGAAACTGTCAATATCGTATCTCCCCCAGTGGCTGGAAAGACAACAATCTTCTTGTTACCAGCAATGTTTCCTATAGCAAAGACGACGATCATTGTTGTACCCTCTCTGGCCCTAAGGATGGACCTGATTAGACGATGCTGTGGAATTGAACTACAGCGTAACACCTGGGACATTGGCTATATAACATTGCGCCCTCGCCAGCCTGATTCTCCTGTGGCGGGATACCATTCTTTATCCGATCTATTCGAAGCCATGTCATTTCCCTTCATCTCAGAATTATTTACAGCGAATTAAGACCTTAAGTGGCTATGTCGTATCATCATTCGAGAAAGGGTGAGGACAATCTCATGCCAAGATTCAACAACAGAGGATCCTTTTTCTTTTCCGCTCCGGGGGCAAACTGACATTATTAAATACTTTCGACAGATAACACAGATGGCGATTGTATTTGGGCAATTCCAATTACAACTGGACTTCCACATTTTTGTCAGTACAATTTATTATATTGCATTTCAAATCTCATGGATGGTTCACTGAGGGGTAGAAGTCGAAATGTCGTGATTATCATGCAATCTTGCAGCAACTATTTCGACATCAATACTACAAGCACGACATGAACATCCCTGCCGATTTATTCTATTTGACCCCCAAATATTTTTTCTCCTCGGAGTCTAAATACCATTTAAGTATATAATTTTTGACTATCGCGCCGCATTTCTGTTTTAAAGCTGGGAGTTCATCCTTTGGATATGCGGCTAATAGGCGGGGAACTGTCCTTGCTTCCCCGTCAACTGTTCTGGATTAACACCAGCTTTAGGAGAGACCATTATCTGTCAGTCGAAGAGCTACCTATATGGTCAGTTACAGTATGGCGCAATGGTGCTCTGGAATGGCATGCACATATGGAGTTCCTCTGTTCTTTAAATACTTCTCCAGATGCTCTATATACAAGATGTTGACAGCGCAAATCTATGGCCGCCTGCCATAACCCTCGTGGTGTCTTTCTGAATCCTCCCTTCGTGGCCCTTTGGATTGATTGATTTGCGAAGCATTTTACCCTCTCCTACTGGTTATCCTTCCAACGCTCCATCCAATGGCTTTTTCTTCGGGGGCCCCAACTCCCGTAAAGAACACTTCTTCAACAACTAGTTTCTCAGACGCCGACAAGCACGGGGTTGGGGAATCAACCGTCCTGCCTATCGAGTCCAACAAATTCAGGAACGCGATTCAAGGACCATCTACCGCGTATGCGACCGTCGATGATGTGAGGTTTTACAAACCCATAGACGAGTATGAGGGCATCCATCGATGGGATCCTTATTTCGAGTGGGATGAGAAAGAAGAGAAACGATTGGTTCGCAAGGTAACTATATCCAGTTCATGCTCAAAAACCCAAGATGAGGATAACGGTATGATTCTCTATTTGAAATATCGGACTCTAATTCAGGGTATATATGTCTTAGTTGGATCTACGAATATGCTCATTCGTTTGCCTAATGTTCTTCGCCTTGCAACTTGACCGGGGAAATGTCACCCAGGCCCTATCGGACAATATGCTTGATGACCTTGGAATGAATACGAATGACTACAACACTGGACAGACGATATTCTACCTGGTATTTCTCTTCGCAGAGCTACCCTCGCAGCTAATCTCGAAGAAAATAGGCCCCGACAAGTGGATCCCCATTCAGATGGTTTCCTGGAGCTTAATTGCTTCTTTCCAAGCGTTTCTCACAGGGCGGAAATCCTATTTCGCCTGTAGAGCACTCCTGGGTATTTTTGAGGGAGGATTTATTCCCGACAACGTCTTATATCTCAGCTATTTCTACAAGTCGAACGAATTGCCGCGACGTCTGAGTTATTTCTGGACCGCCTACCAAAGTACAAGCGTTATATCTGCATTTCTCGCCTACGGGATCCTGCGTCTACGAGGCCATCGGGGCATGGGTGGTTGGCGCTGGCTCTTTGCTCTTGAGGGCACCCTGACCGGGCTAATAGGCATCTTCGCATTCTTCTATCTACCGCCGTCGCCTACCCAGACTGCAAGCCCTTTGCGAGGCAAAGACGGGTGGTTCGATGAGCGCGAAGAGAAAATCATGGTTAACAGGGTTCTTCGCGATGACCCGAGTAAGGGTGATATGCATAATCGCCAGGCCGTGTCGTTCAAACGACTGCTCGCCTCCTTCTGGGACTACGACATGTGGCCCATCTATCTTCTCGGCTTATCCTGGCTCATCCCTAACCACCCCGCAAATGCCTATATAACCCTACAGCTTCGTTCGCTCGGATTCGGGGTATTGGAAACAAATCTTTTGACAATACCGGCCTACGTCTTGTTTATCCTCAGTTGTCTTTTCTTCGCCTGGATATCAGAGAAAATCAACCAACGGTTTCTCCTAGGAGTGATAGGCCAGCTGTGGATGCTTCCCCTAATTGTTGCCCTTATATTGATCCGAGAAGAGAACACTGCTTGGGCGAGATGGGTAATCAGCGTCCTGTTGATCGGGGCGCCATATATCCATCCCGTCATCGTCGCTATTACTTCGCGAAATGCAGGTTCTGTTAGAACACGGACTATTGCCTCTGCGATGTATAACATGTGTGTTCAAGCGAGCAACATCATTTCGTCAAATGTAGGTTTATACTCATCCCGCTCCACTGTCTTTGGCTTGTTTTCCGGAAGGTATCTCTTGCTAACACCAATCCAGATATATCGGGAAGAGGATAAGCCTTTTTATCGAACGGGAAATAAGGTGCTTCTTGCCATTGTTTGCTACAATATTCTCGTCTTTATCGGTGCCAAATGGTACTACATGCATCGCAACAAGTGAGTTATTTTAAATACACTTTCAGTCAAGGCCGAATGCTTCAATGCACGGTGTTAAGTAATAAGGTAGCTAACTGGCTTTTACTCCTTACTTGGTAGGACTCGGGAACTTATTTGGAACGCCATGACCGAGCAGGAGAAGGAACATTATCTCACGACAACGAAGGACGAAGGGAATAAGAGGTGAGACCTTTTTTTTTTGGTCCAATACATTAATCTCAAACATTTCTCTAACTTCTGTTTGCTTGTAGACTTGATTTTCGGTTTGCTCACTAGAAGACATCCCAATGGACTAGGACGAGTTAGAAGGTCTGATGTTGTGATATAGAATTATAGACTACTATCCGTATGGCAATAGTAAGCGGTAGTACCCAGCAGGCGGGTCATTCGTGGGGAAGAAATGATGAACCTGGAATGGCTTGTTGGTTGAGGTTTAAACTGCCGCTCGTTTGTTTTGTGAAATCAGAAAACAATATATATATCTCTCAGCCCCGGCGCCCTATCACAGAAAATTATATCGAATTTATGTGCCGTATTGAAGTAAACTCGGTGGATCTTCCCGGAGCCGTGATTCACCGCTAACTACTAACGTGATCCACCACCCAGCGAACAGTCCCACCCAACGAACACCTGATTCTATG